>JAPYZA010000294.1:0-60090 GCA_030522685.1 Eupelmus azureus
GAGAGAGAGAGAGAGAGAGAGAGAGAGAGGGAGAGAGAGAAAGAGAGAGGGAGAGCGTGAGAGAGAGAGAGAGAGAGAGAAAGAGAGAGAGAGGGAGGAAGAGAGAAACGGAAAGAGTGAGAGAGAGATAGACTATGACCTGTAACGCTGGGGAACACATCGACAAATGCGCTATTCTTGGCACAAAAACAAGTTTGGAGCAGGCAGATTAAGTACGCTCTAAGAACAAGGGAGACGTTCATAATCGGCAGACGGGATTGCGTGTATTTATTTAATTATGCGAGAAGATTATGCTGTAATACGCGCGGCTAGTTGCTTGAGACTTTGTCGTGGCTCGCACGTATGCGGTCCCTTTGTGAGATTACACAGTAGGGTTAGTCGAAAATCCTTTGTACTGTCGGAGCTAAGTTGCTCTATAGTATGGTGCTTAAAAAGTGTAGTCGACTTATCACTTTAAATGAATAATGGAAACTATAGTATGGATTTTATCAATTATGATATTAATTATCGAACTAATTTAGAGAGAGATTTGGAAAAATAATATAAATAAAATTCTTCACAAAAGAAATAATGTATAATTTCACTGTTGAATGTTTATTCGCAATCTAATTTGCTAAGAAATGCGTTCTTTTATTTTTCTTTATTTGCTTTTATTACATTGGTAAATTTAACTTTAGCTAATCTAATCAACGGCTGCACCGACCGTAGGATCTAGTGTAAATAAATAATGTTAATAATAATGACTGGAGATTCGGTTACTTAGGATAGTCTTTTTCGGTTAGTTTCATTTCGATAAAAATTCAACAATAACGTATATATAATTTTGTTTTAAAGAGATTAAAGAAAAAAATACTGAGATAAAACTTTTAATTAAATAACATTATCTTTTTGAAATATTACAAAGGTATCTAATACATCTAAAATAAAAACCATTTTAAAAAAAATTTATTAGCTTATAACACAGAACTAAAGAAATTTTTTTAACCAAATTTTTAGTGCTATTCAAAATAAAATAAATGATTTTAAAAGTTGTTTTAGTGACTGAATCAAAATTTTCAAGGTTTTAGTCCGTTTATATTAAAACTTTTGCCTCAACTATCGCTCTTTTAATTATAACTATTTTGATTATTTCGTTAGTTTTATAATTATTTTCAAAGTTAGAAAAATATTAAAAACTTTGACAAAGGCCAGAAAAGTTTATTAAAAAGTATAATAGAATTGGCAAATTCTTTTGAAACATTCTACAATAAGTATTTAGAAATTCACTCCAAGCTTTGGCCTGTAATCCAATATTAAAAATTAAAAAACTGCGCTTAGTAAATTAATAACATTTAACCCAGTTAAACTTCTCCAACAACCGTATCGTTATGACCATAATTTCACCTCTCAACGCCGTGGCACATCCTGAGCTCGAAAGAGAAAAAAATCAAATTACTCGGTAAATTGCGAATATAACGCACCTAATTCTGCATACACTCGGTGCAACATGCATGGCGTGCTGCAATGCATGTAAATTTCTTTAACGTTAGAGCGCGCGGTAGTTACATGCTTTCCTAAAACTGCGCGTTTGGAACAAAGCTTCTGACTTTCATACGTCGTTAACAAAGCCTTTTTCGTCGTTTTCTATCTCTCGCCTTTTAGCATCGTTGACTTGAGTATCATTATGCGACTAAATCTCCTATTCAGTTAATGTATATTCATGCTTGAGAAATAAATTTTAGTTTGCTATGATTAGATATTTTGGAAATAAACGTGAGTTACAGACATCGACACGTGCAAGTAGAACGCATAATAAATAACAATCACGGATAAAAGTGCAGTCAGCCTGATAGCGCACAGATCCACCTACGTACATCGTTACGCATTTTTTACCGAGCGTGTCGCACCGCCCTTTTTCAGTTCTTTTTCATTGTCTCGTTTTGTAAAGTGCAGCTTGTTCTGTTTTTGAAAAGGACATTTTTTCCCACATATCTCGTTGTTAAGCGAATATTTAATCGCTGACATGTCTTGGCGTACTTTTGCTTTTGAATTTATAACTCTAGATTGAGACTATTTTTATGTGATAAGAAAAACGTGTTTTTTTTTTCAAAAAGGACTATTTTATACATTTTTTATCGATGATTTAGTGCCTCAATCAAGTTGAAATTTAAAATTCAAATCAACACCATATCTTTGATCAGCGGATCAATAGAAACAGCTGTTAGTTCTGAAACTTATAACTGTTGAGTTAGAATTGATTTTTAATGTACTATAATTTCAGAACTTGAAATAGTTTGTATTACAAGTACCTCGAAAAATTAAAAGAGGCCACACATCATAACTCCCAGGTAATCATAACCTGTGGTACTATTCTCTATTTCGCTTTTATCAAAAACTCTATACGTTACCTCCTTACCAAGCCCGTCGGCCTTCTCTCCTTCTCCCTCCCCCACACTGGAAAAGAGCGCAAAATAATTCATGCTCCTCGCAGCCAGTGACAGACAGAACTCGAGCCTGGGCGCGCGAGCTGGCTGACGTTGATCGAATGACTCAACCCCTCTCACTTGCTCACTCTCCGGCCATATCTCTCTTACAGCCTCTTTCTCACACTCATTCTCTCGTCCGCGGGAGACTTAATTCCGCGGATTTATGGGGCCAGATAGCCGGGGAAATCGGGATTAATCGGGGCGCTAATGACCCGTCGATTGGCCCAGCACGTATAGCTCGCAGAAGCGATTTACGCGCCCGCGTCTTCCGCGCCTGCGAGCAGGAGGATGGACGCGGCGCGCGGTATGCTAAGGAGGGGATATCCCCAAGAGCGCGACCAAGAGGCCGCGATTAATCTTACACCGCCCTTGGCGCCGAGCTCCTTCTCTCCTCGTGTAATTTATGAAGTTTTTATGGGGCCTTTTAAAGCTTTTTACATTCTGAGGCCGGGCTCTGCATACGTGTTGTTGTGCTTTCGGCGAGGGCGCTGCTGTCTTTCGTATGGATAAAGAGTAGAGATGAAATTTTTTTTCTGGTCAGACTTTTATTTTTTTTTTCCTTTTTTTACGGGACCTGGGTAATTGATGTAGCTGGGCACGTGGCTGCTTGCTAAACTTCAAGCAATGATTATCGCTTTCTCTGTATCTCACTTTTACTTTGGAATGTTGGAAGTTACTGAAACTGCTAATGTATGCCGATAGTCTATATTTAAAAAATGCAGAAACCAAATAGTTGCTCGATTTTGCTTAGTTTTTCTAAACAACACAAGAGGTATATTTCAGAAACTATATTAATTCGCTGTAACAGCCGAAAAACTTTATCAAATAATACTTGTATGGAATTTTCCCTTGACACTCCGCTAAAACTCTTAATATCTAGTGATCCATCAAGATTTCCGTATACAGTACGAGCTTTCTCCCCTATGTACAAAAAATGTGGTTTGATCGTCAAACCTCATTGACTCGCATTTAAGCTTAACTTTCAGCCATTATTCTTAATGGGGTTAAACAAGTTTTATCAATTATCTCACGTCTCGGAGAAAAATATTGGAAATTTTTAAACCGTTAAGCGATGATGTATGTATACCCAAAAGCATTCAAAAAATGTTCTACGAAATTCTAAACAAACCATAAATCATATTTATGGCTGCCGCTCTGACATTATTATATATATCACATTAAAATTCATAAATTCCTACCTACTCTATTTCTCATTCCAATTAACCAGTAACAATTAATTATCCAATAATCCTTTCAGAGCTTAAACTGAAATTTCGCGTCTCATATTTGTTTCAGCAGTGCCGTTTGTCGAGTGGCGCAAAGGCGAAGGATGAGAATGGAGCCCAGAGGCGGGGGCTCGGTGCGAGCCCGCGCAAAGAGATGAAGCCGCGGCGCGCCTCTCGTCGCCGCCAGCCCAGCTAATCGAGTGAATTTCCCATCACGCTGAAGAAGCGCGCGCATTACCATCATCATGGACGTGATAGTAGCAGCGAGCAACGCGAGTCAGGCGAACGCGACGCTCGCCCCGGACTCGCCGCTCGACAGCGTCAAGTACATTCTTACGGCCCTCATACTGGGCGGCCTCATTCTCGCCACCATCATCGGTGAGTTTTTACCTTTTTCGGATGAAATTTTATTAGTTGTTCTTAAAATCCTGCTGAGTAAGCTGCGGATCGATTTGCTGTAAATTTGAATTATACCTAGACCAACGTGTATTTAATAGTCTATAATATATAGCAGTGACATGCGATTTTGTCCGATGTAGGTCAGACGCTTTTAAAACTGAAAACTTGGATGGCTGTTTTGGTGAAAACAGATATTAAAACTATTTGAAATGAGTAGAGCATTATTATTAACAGTTTATTCTATATTTGTTTTAATTGTGTATTGATTATTTATTCCTGCATTCGATAATAATTAAATAGGTTTTTATTCTTTATAACAAAAACAAAAATGTTTAGTAATAGTAATATATGAAGAGTAATATAAGTTGGAGAGAATATTCGAGATATTTGGGGGGATAGCGTTAATATGTAGGTATTTTTTAGTTTCTATTTTTTTACATGTTAATAAACGAAATAAAAGATATACTCTGATATCATTTTAAATTTACATTTCATTAATTTATAAAAAATTGAAGAGAAATATTTTTTATTCCAAACTTACGTGGGGTTTAATTTAACAATTTTCGAGATAAACTTAACTCTAATACGCTAATAATATATTTTTTTTATTTATTATAACACTGCTTATATATGATATAGGATTGAATAAAAAGGAAATAAATAAATTATTAAATAAATTGTTGCATATTAAAATTGATCTTGTCCAAATATGTAAATTGATTTATAAACTACCTTTTAAAAATCAAAAGTAGTAATGAAAAATACATAACAAATAATCCAATTCATTTGATTGTTTGCAAATATATTGCAAATATATATATTGTTAATCGGAATAAAATTGAATTAAAAGTTTTTTTATTTACATTTATTTACTTTTAAACTATACTTTAAATTATACAAAAATATATTCTATTGTCAGTAAAATAGGGAATATTTAAGGTAAAATTTCACTTAGCTTAAAAATAAGAGTTTATTAGAACTATTTGTGATACAACGTTCCATTTTTAAGTACTTCAAAATACCTCTCTAAGCTTCATTAAAACTGTTTTCCAGAAGTGTAATAATACTTAAGACCTTCTTTTACTTATAGAACATAGTATTTGCTGAGTATGGGAGATATTTGATATGTGCAGTATTACCCCTGATGTGTACTTAGTCCCATTCTTCATATCATTCTTCCTAATTTATTAGAAAGAATAAATATAATGAAAATAGATAGTGTTATAATAGCTTGATATATTCAAAAGATTGTTGTTAAATTTATATTATTATAGCATTTGTAAATTTTAGAATACTGTAGATATTAAACTGACTACGTTAATTAAGAAAACCATTCTAAGTTTATATCTTATTCATTGCCCCATTTACACGATAAAGCTTATAAGATTTAAACTTTTCAAATATCATAAGACTTTCCTTAACTAAACAAGCTACTAAAGCAAGTTTTTAATAGTAAAATTATTAATAAAATAAAATAGCGCTAAAACAAAATAATCAAAGTCAAAAATGAAAAAGCTCATTTAATAGTACTTAAGCGAAAACTCATAAGAGACGAATTCCTGATATAAACCGCTTTACGATTTCCCGCCGTCAAAAATTATCTCGTAAAAGCCGCGACTTCTTTGTAAGATTCATAAAACGAGCTTGGGCAGAATGAAAAATTTCCGCGATTCCAGTATCACGGATTCATCTCTCTGGGCGCACTTAATATAATTTTTCCGGCAGTGATCATCGCCAGGCAGAGCGTATGTTTTTCAATTTCCACTTTCATTAGGGCCGAGCAGCTGCGCTTTACGAGTTCATCGGCGCACGTCAACTGCGAGAACCAATTTTCGATAACGACGTCAGAGCGCGCTCGTTTTTACGGCGCCGCGAACATATTTCCATCGCGGATGTGTCCGCGCGCCCCTCGCCCAAGCTCGTTTTATACTCTACTAGCAGACCTGATCGCTGTTCTATCAAGCGTCAAAAGCTTTTTGCTGTAAAATGCTAATACCTCGTCTCCAGCGCTCCTTTCACAGCATTAATAATATATAGCTTTGAAAACGCTTCCCGTATACGTACTCTTGGGCCGCATTGTTCTTGGCTGGCTGACGGAACAGTATATCAATTACAGACGCTTCGCGAGATCTCCTGATCTCTGAGCCGCGCGATTTTTTGCCCCGGCCTCTCTCGCTTGCGTTTATATAAATACGACGATATTTCGGTCTCCCTCCGGCTGCGTTTCTCGTTTTTCCCTCGCTCGTCGTCGGCTCCCCGCGTCCTGGTGTCCCCCGCAGAAACGCGACTGTCTAGCGCGAGGCTCGTTTATCCTTAACGTCGGACGCACCCACGCTGATGAATAGCCCTTGGCTCGATCGCCGCGCATAAAATTCCTCTCGCAGCTCCTTTTATTTCCGATTTTCTCTTTCTCTCCTTCTCTTTTTTCGACTAAGCGAGACCTCGCCTCGGTATACGAGCTCAAGTGGCCCGCGGGAAATTTTAGGGAAAAGGGTACGGACGAGAAATGTGGCTGTATATACTGCTGGATATCTTCCAGCTGAATTGAGCGCACTTGTTGCTTCGCGCGCTCGCGCGCCTACGCAAATTCGTTTGTTCTTCGGGCGTTGATTTTATTACGTTCTTTGCGTAGTATCGTGAGGGCTGTTTTCTTACTTTGTTAGTGCGCAGCGCGACGAGCTCGGAACTCCGGAAGTTGAATAAAGTAAAAGTAGTTAGTGGAATTGTTGTAGACGGGGAATTTTTCAAGTCCCGCTTTCAAACGAGAAAGTAATGCGTTTTAATAATACTTTAGGTGAGAAACTTTTAATGAAAAATCAATATTTGTTGCATTTTTAAAGCTACTTTCTCCAAGCTCGAGAATAAAAAGATTCGAGTAGTCGTTTTAATTATTCTTGAAAAAAATAAAGTCTTTCTTAATTAGTAACAACCTGAACTTGTTAACTACATAATCAGTAATTTATTTGCGCTGAGTAATTAATATTTATCGAAAACGTCGATTGAAAACTAGTACATTCTTAAACGTAAGCTGAAAAATATTAATTGTAATTTACTTCAATATATTTGAGATAATTATTGCAAATTTTTTAAACCTTTTTCATTCAATAGATGTTTTAAGCACGGATAACAACTTGATGATACACTTTAAAGTCAAAAGTGTGAAATCTGGAAGTAGTAAGTTTAAAATCTACATTTTAATCTTTATGAAAGTTGAAAAGGTAGGTTTTAATCCAGTAACTTCAATTTACTAAATTTAATATCATAAAAATTTATACTGGTTTGGATAAAGAAATTCTAATAGGAAATAAGTGTAGTATACTAAAATTGAGATAATTAGCTGAATTAAACGCAGAAATAATTTTTAAGTATTAATATTACTGCAATATTATTACAATATTATTATAAGATTGCTACAGTTATATCATGGCAATATTTTACCTGTATTTTAGCAATATGATTATGTTACTGTAAAATTTATAAAATATTGATCAGACAAATAATTGTTGTAATCATGGTGCAATATAGGTTTAAAACCTACATTTAATCTTTGAAGTTGCTTTAAGGATCAAATCCTAGATTTTAAACTTTTATTAAGATAACATGAAGGTTTTAAACTTTCTACTTTCAGATTTCGCACTTTTGAGTTTAGAGGGTAAGATAATTTGAAAAAATAGAAATGTAAATAAAGAATGGGTTTCTATTTTCGTGAGAACAAAGCGATTTTTTAAATAAAAATCTAACTATCAGTTATCAACCAATATCAAAAGTAGTTTTATACTAAGTTTCGAATTAATCAATTTACCGTACTCGGAAATTTCAAATTCAAGACTTTGATGGAACAGCTTATCGAGGTGAAATTAACAATTTCAGTATAGCGAACAGAAGTTATGCCCGCATAATTATAGTTGATTACAACTTCAATATTTAGATTGAACGTAAATAATTTTGTTGATGACAACGTTTATTTAATATAATCTTCATAAATTAAATTGTGATATTTCACTTCAATATAATAAAATGCAACAATTTCGCTCATAAATTCTTGTATCAAATATCAAGATGTATCAGACCGTAACCGGACAATCCGTTTAAAACCGCTACTAAGCAATGCCTAAAACCACTCTCCCAGCCAAATCTCCAGAGCACGAACTTCAACCCTTGCATGCCAGCACCAAAAACAATCATCGATCGCGCCAGCGAGCTTTACTAAAAGCCCTGCGAACTGGCAACTCGTCAACGCCAGCAAATAAGACCGAAAAACCGACGCGCACGTGTTCAGCTAGCATGCCTCGGCAAGGCGTTATTAAAAAGTCCCCCGCGAGCGCGAAGCTCATCGATATCGCGCCGGCCGCATTGACAGGAAATATCGAGCGATCAATTTCGCGACGCGCAGCCTGCAATCTATCAACGAGCCTGCACCTGCAAGCTACCCGGCGCATGCACTTCTGGATAAGCGCGCTCACTGTTTTCTGAGAGGGCGCTCGTGCGCGCAGTCAGGCCAACTTGGAAAATCGTCGTCGCGGGACGCCGTCTTAATCGCGGAATTATCGTAAAAAGCGTCGCGACATCTAGCGCAGCTGGATTAAAAGGGCTTCGGGGAAACGGCGCAATTAATGCGCGCGTCGAGAGGAGAGGAAAGTTTAAGGGAGAAGCCAGTTTCGCGAGGCGGCGTTCGGGGGATTGAGGATGCGTCGATGAGAGGCCGGGGACTCGATCGGAAGAGTTTGCCGAGCTGGGACGTTTATGACTTTTTGCGATGGAGAGACTCTTGGGGATGGACAAGGATACCGGGATTTAATTTTTTAAGATAATAGAATTTAGTAACGCATTTCCTTTGGGAAAATGTTTATATTGCACGTGAGTTTGGATGGCTTTATTGATTAAATGATTGATTTTAAATAAATGCAATCAACAATTTAAATTTAATTGATTTTCATTATAATGAAAATAAATTTGTTTATTATAAATTGCTAAATTATTAAGTGATCCAGGATATTCAAACCGTTATCATTTATTATTTTTTTCCATAAAATGCTTATACGTAATCAGTTTTTAAAAAAAAGGTTTTTCCTCTTTGTAAGTATTTGGCAATGGTGAATCCAAATGGATTCTAGGTGGAAAATTAGGGTTTAAGTTTTAAGGTGTGAGGTTGCAACTGTTAACTCAGTCTTGCTCTCTTAAATTATTATTTGCATTTTATAGAGCAGTTGCATTTGCAGTCTCATATATTGAGTTATTGAAATTAATATTTTTCAGCATCCCCTTCTTTTTCTAATAATCAACTCTATGGCATTACAGTAATTATAATTATAAATATTTATTCAGCAAGTCAAAAATTGCATCAAAAGCATAAAATCGTTTTCGACGAATTAAAAGTAATTCGTCAATTCAATTGCCTACAAAGTATACGCATAAAAATAAATCAAGTACTTGAGCGTAAAAGCTCTGAAAACGAGAAATCTTTAATTCCCCTTCGGAACGTACCATTTTACATTCGCGCAGCTTACTTAAATTGTGCAATCGGATTAGAGATAAACAGTTGAGTATGCTTTTTTACTTTTTCTCTCTTATTGTTCTGCCTCTCTTGTCTTTTGCTCCCTTTGAAGTACTGGTATGTACACTACCCGTGTAGGTTTTTTTCATTGAAAGGCCCGTTATGACCTTTTTGCCAGGCTCGTAAAAAGAGTAAAACTGCTTGGCTCTCTGCTGTCTCTCCGCGACTCTTTATGCTCGCCCGCCTTTCCAGGAGTCGCGCATAGTGAGAACGACAGTTTAATCATACGCAACTCACTCTTCTCTCTCTCTCTCTCTCTCCCTCTCCCTCGCTCTTTCTCTGCTGACAGGCTTTTTTCCATTCCTGCCGCTTTACGACGGATTCACCTTTATCGCTACGCGCGACGAGGACACTTGAGAATGAAAGAGAGAATGAGACGGAAAGATAAAAAGAAAAATACAGAGAGATGGAATGCGAGAGAGAAGGATTTATGCGGGTTATAATAACAGCATTATGATGCTCGTGAAATCATTGTCGCGGATATATACGTTTGCTCTCTCTCTCTCTCTCTCTCGGCCCCTTTTGGAATTTCGAGAAAACGGGAGCCGCTGTATTCTCCGCTCAAAGGGATGAGCATTTCCGCGCGCATGGCGTTAAAAAATAATGTCCTAAAGTAGATAAATTTATCCGCTGGCTGCCGAGTATTCGAAATTCTACTCCCAAAGAGGAGAGCGACAAATAATATTGCACGTGCAGGCTTCTTGAAAAATTTATCTCTCTCGTCCCGTCATCCTTGCCCAAGTGCATAATATCGTTCGCGTTTTCGTTATCTATTCGAGCGGGAGCATAAACTCATGTGAGAGCATTAGAGGAGAGCACTGGATAGGAGCAACAAGTTAGTTTTTCACTCAACTCGTGTCTGAAGCTTAATATTGTAATTTCTTTCGGCTTTATAATCCATGAGGGTAAATTGAATTACTAAAATTCACGTCGAATGAAAAAATATATTTTAAAGGAATGGATTTTTATTTTACATTAGCGTGCGTTGGTGAGTGTTTCATGCCCGACTATTTAATACGTTATATTTTAATGTATATGAGACTTTAATTTTGAACTTGCTAGCTCGTGAAAACAAATTAATTACGCTTTCGCTAATGAGAGAATAAAAATAAGAGGGATCTTTATAAACATTTTTAAATCTCATAAATACATCTTGCGATGTAGAGCAGGGATTAATTATATTTACTTGAAAAACGAGCATTTCGAAAATCGAGAAATTATTTCCAGTAAATATCAAATGAAATTATAATTTTATTTGAATTTTAACAGTATTTGGTATAAAAATTTCCAATAATTTTTACAGCATGAATAAAAATATAGAAATAATATAAAAGTGTCGTCATTTTTTTAAATTTACAAGAAAATTCCAGATACATATTTTTATTAATTAAATTTAACGAATGCAACTGCAATTATATTATTAATTATTGAATTTATGTGATTAATTACGCAGGAGAGAAAGCGTAATTAATCTTTTTGTACGAGATGTTGCATTTTACTTCTCTAAAGTAATAGAACAACGTAGAAGATCAATATTAACCGAGATATTAGCTTACTCGTAACTCATGAGAGAACATTAATGCAAATGACATAACAGCAACAATCGCATCCTTACGTTTGCAGGCAACGTGTTCGTGATAGCGGCGATCGTGATGGAGCGGAATCTGCAGTCGGTGGCGAATTACCTGATAGTCAGCCTGGCCGTTGCAGACCTCATGGTCGCGTGTCTCGTCATGCCTCTGGGAGCCGTTTACGAGGTATGTAATTTTCACCCACCTATGTACTTCCATTTTAATAAACACTAAGTATTAATGCGCAAGTCTCTTCTAAAGTAGACTTGCTACGTACACACACACACACACACACACACATACACATAAACGTAAACACATGAACATATCCGTACGCACACCACGCAACATTAGTGGCGCCTAATTTCACAAGCGCGTCAATTTAAACGAGCCGTTAACAGGCGCGTGCGAGCGCGGGTGTAAGCCCCGCACAAGCGCAAATTGATGGAACGTGCGGGATTACACGCCGCGCGCGTTTATAATCGTAAGCCACGACGACTTTCGCTCGAGCTTTCTCGCTAATAAACACTTGCCTAATGTGTGCCGGCGCGAAAATTTGCGAGATTAAAAGTGTTACGCTGTTTCCTGCGGTAAGCGTTAATGAAATTTTCATAAATGACTACACGTGTGAATGCTGGCCGAGTAAGAGAAAGAGAAATTTCTAATACTGTCGTTTGGGGGATTACAAATTACGCGAAGTTGCGATTTACATCGGCCCTGGCTGGGCTTAATGGGAACCAATTGTGTTTGTTAACTGTTTTGCGAAAATATTCACAGCTGTGTAATTGGAGGGTGGAGATATGTTAGCTGAAATTTTGGATAATGAGATTCTGTTATTTGTGGGATACACTTAGTTGCACACATTCAAATAATTGCATACATATAACTATAAATTATTTGGTTTAATAGTGTTCAACTCCTCATTTACTTGATTCACATTTTTTAATATTTTCGATTTCCAGTGGGGCTATAAAAAGAAATATTGCAAAAAGCACGCGGTCTGATGGCTGGCGATATAAGAGAAAATATAGATGGCTCGACGTTCGTTTTATAACAAATTTAAAAATCTTTTTCAAGCATGTTCTAGTTATAGCTCATTTTTAATTTGAGTGATTATATTAGTATTTATAACGTTTAAATTAGAAATAAAGGATCGCAAAAAATTTATATTAACTTAAATGTTTATAAGTTACAATTTTGAAAAGTTTAAAATAATGTCTATTTTTTTATTTTTAATGTTTATTTCATCCGCTACTTTATATATCGCTTTTATTATAATGGGCAGCAATTTTTTGATGACTAAAATGAGTTTAAAGTCTATTTTATGGCCATTAAACCATAGCAGCAGTCTTCTTAAATGAAGTAGAAAAATTCCTGCTGACAGTGCATTGTCCTATAACTTACATTGCTCTGGAGAGTAGATACATCTAGTGAAGACTTTTTTATCGGATAAAGCAGTTTTTTAAAATTCTTGCAGACATTTGAGGCAATTTCATTTTTGACTTTTTATACCTTTTATTTTTATTATTCTTGATATAAACAGACGTTGACCCTTTCCAAAGAATTACGTAGCAATAAAATATATTTTTATTACATAGTTGCGTAACTTCATAATTGTGTTAATAAAATATGTAAATTCATCAAATTTTTTAAATCTATGATATTTTAATTTCTGGTAAACCAATGTATAATAAGCAGACAATTATTCTAAGCATAAAATGCCACTTTCGAACTGTAAACTGATGTATAATAAATCTTTTAAAGATTCAATATATATGACAATAATCGATAGAGGTGCCCAATAATAAAATAACCATCAACGTCACTCCCACTCAAAACTTGTTCAAATCACGACTGGAGCAGAGTAACAACGGCGAGTCAGCAATTAAAGTAATTAAAACACCTCCGCATGACGAAACGACAGTTTTTCAATCAGACGAGAGCGGCAAGCCTGAAAACAATTTTCCGCTGACTTTGTCGCTTTTGTATCCCCCGGAGGTCTCGAATATTTATCATGATGCAGCCTGCGTTCAAAATCCGAGTGCAGGGCTGCCGGTAATATTGCCAGTTATATTTCACATTAATCGATCGTCGATGGCCCGCTGCCGCAGCCACCGCTCCGGCTTACACTTGATGCTCGCTTGCGGGGCGCTATTAAGGTAATAATTTACGCCGCGCTCTTATTCTTTCTCCATGGAGGCAATTATTATTGCGACAGTTATTGACAATTTTTGCTTACGGCTGCAACGTTTGAGCTTCAAGATAAATTTTTAACGATGTAAGCAGACGCTCCTCCTACTCCTCCCATCCCCCTCTCTATCTCTCTCGCTCAGCCTCTCTGACCTCGATGCGATAACGTCGTTTGAGCTGCATAATAATCGGCATTATCATCTCAGGTATTAGGCACAATGACGGAAGGATTATGTGAGCGATGCGGGTGTGTTATAAAGCCTTTTAATAATTAATGAATTTAAAGGTGTACAACCATTTTGTGCTTTCATTATAATGCTGAAAATCGAAACTTGTTCGTAAATGACTTATTGAAAATATTAGAGTTAAACGAAATTGTGTAAATAATTTACTAAATCAATCAATGGTTACAAAAGATATTTTATCGCTTATTTATGCTTACCTATCTATCGGTCTCTAAAATAATAAAATGGTCAATAAAAATAGCATCTAGAATAAAAAAAATTATTTATAATTTTTCTACAGAACCAACATAGATCCTCTATATACCGTTCTTTTTCTTCCGATAATCCATTTATAAGAAAATCTCCTCCCTAAAAAAACACGTCCTTTACCGTCTCGCGCGGCGGCATACAAAGAAAGAAAAATAATAAATAGAAAAAATAATGAATAGAACGAGAGCGCATTTTAAGAGGTGGCGATGGGTCGCACGATCAAACAAAAAATATCCAATCGCCGCAGCGTGCTGCGTCTGACACGACGAAGGATAATCCTCTTGCATATCGTGAAAGAAAAAATATACAAAAAAAAGGGAAAATCTCATTCCAGTGGCCATTCGCGCGTTCGCGTATACAGAAGATGAAAAGCCGCGTGCGAGCGAGGGGAGCAAGTTTAAAGAGGGGTGAATAGAATGACTGGTGCTGGACGAAAATAAATAAAAGAATGAATGGAAAAAATGAAGTTGCGAGCTTTCGGAAAAGATGAGGGGTAAGAAAAGTGCTATTTTGGCTTTCAATTGAATTGTAACGACCGAAATTTGTTTCACAAAAATAGTCGTTTCACGAAACCTTTTCTCTAATTTTCATACAATGAGTTTGATATTTGAAAATCAACTCTTAGAATTGGGTTAAAAATTAAATTTCGAATAATACACTTGCTCTTAATATTTTAATTATAATACAAAACAAAAGCATACAGTCATTAGTTCTGACAAATGATTCTCATAATACCTTTTGAAAATTTATAAACGATATTCAGCAATTAATTGTTAATTGTTTGCAAGCCTGAAATTTTCGAATCTTGCAACGTAGAAAGTTACAAGAGTATGCGATCAATAAAAAGCACTTTAATAATACGAGCCGTCTTCACTACATTAAAGCCCAGCCCTTTGAGTGGTTGCCTTCGTCGCAATATGCTTAAAGATATGACCGAGTATGGATTCTGACGGTAGTTGCATTATTGCGTATAATTGGTTCATTTAGCTTTCGCACGCAGAAGCCAACAAGTCGAATGCACGCTGATTCGTGTCTGTCGATTTCCAAACAATTTGTCACAGTTTTTGGTTGCTTTGTGGTTGTTTTACGGTTTTGCTGGGTTTAAGATTTGAATAATATGATTATTAAATTTGTTTAAATTAAAATTGTAGGAAGATTTAATGATGAGGTAATGTAATCCAAAAAATTCGTTAATAAAAAATTAGATACAATTTAAAAATTTATTGTAAATGATCTAAGTTTGAAATATAGATTGCTATTTATTAAAAAATCTTATAAAAAAGATGGTTTAATATAATTTCAAATTTGGATACTTTTAAAATATTTCGCATAAAAAATTGATCAACCGAAAAGTTTTTCATGTAATACGTGAAGTATCAACGTCATTTACTTCAAAAACTTAAAGAATTTACTTTCTTTTACAATACGTATCTAAAATTTCTCATGAACGAGTTTATTAAATAGCAGAGATGTAAAAATTATTTTTTTTTAATTTAAATAATGAAAATCAAATTTATCTTGTAAAATGATTGAAATAATATAATATAAAGAATTAAAATTGTTCAGCAAACAAATATGTTCTACTTTATTAAATAATCGATAAATGTTGTACTTTTCATATGACCTATGTACCCTTTTAATATATAATTTAAAATCTTTATTCTTACTGAGCCAGCTCACAAATAATTTAATAATTTAATGAGTTGTTTTTGGATATTTTTTAAATTTTTACTAATATAATTTGAGTATAAGTAAGAGTTAATTCGTTAATGAATGGCAGATTCTTTTAGCCCTTATTAGTAAAATAATTTAAATTAACAATAATTAAATGGCATGCCAATTAAATGATCAAATTTATAACATTCTAAAGAGAATTGCCACTTTAAATATTAAAAACAAGTTATTTTACAATATAAGATCTAAAAGTCATTTTTAAAAATATCACTATATCGGAGATCACTTTCTAATTACGCTATTATTTCACAATAATGAATCCACCAAAAACGTTACATCATCACTACACCCTCACAGCCCTTACACATCCCTTTCTTATCCACCAGATCCATAACGGCAAAACTAAGGCAGCTCGGAGGAAGCACTTCCAAACAGTAATTGATTCATCGTTATTCCATATCCGCTTCCAGCACCTCCGACACATATTGAATGGCCAATGGCTCGGCGCGCGCGTGACGTCGCTTCGAGCGTCAGCTGTTCGACGCTCGAGCTTTTCTGCTGGAAACTCTAAGTCACTGCTGCTGCTGCAATGCTTTTTGCTGAAAACTTCGCGAACGAAGTTGCAGTTTGCATTCCTCAGGACTAGCTCTTTTTTTTATAAAAGTACCGTTTCTTATCAGGCAAAAGTGGTTTTTTTCGACCGGCGCGAAACTTTCGAGCCAAGCGATTCTGGCATTTTTTAGTGCTTCTTTGTTGGAAGTTTAAGTCCCCGTCATCCATCTTTCTTTTTTTACCCCAACCACGTGTGTAGATTATATGCTTCGAGGAGTTGTCGCTGCTTTCCGACACTCTTCGCTAAACGTGCCCTTTGGTTGTTTTAATGTCGTTTTAGTGTTCGTTTTTGTTTCCTTTTTCTTGTTGTTTTTTTTTCTTTCAGGTGATTGTTTAGTAGTCGAGTTCTTTTTACGTCTTCTCTAAACTTGTGAAACATACGCATGCTCGAGTAATTTTAAACGCATTTTTTATTTTGTGTTATTTTATTTATGTAAGTAGCTTCTCGCCAACATTGCCAATTAATTTATTTTCTCGTTTACCGACTGCTGCAATAGGTTATTCAAAACATCAATACACAAAACATCAATCTATGTAAAAGTTTTAAAAAATAATTTACAACTTTGAAGAAGTATATTTCTTTTTGAATATAAAAATTTCAAACAATGGATCGTTATAACGGTCAATAAACAGATTGCTAGCTTACTTTACGTGGCGGTAATTATATAAGCGGGGCGGCTGTTAATATAAATATTTGAACGAATTAAAGGAAAATTGACGTCTATTAACGTGAAAAAGTGCCCGATTTCGCCTCTGAAAATGTTCGCCTGCCTTTTCTCCCCATGAGACACGGACACCATAAACGTTATCTCTCCTTACCTTTCCTCTTTTTATTAGCTCATCGAAATTCCCATTACGTTACACATCAACTTTTTTTCCTTTCGTTCATACGAGAAATAAAAAAGAAAAAGTAGAAGGCAGACGTTCGCTGACTCGTTATTTCAAGTTCGCGCATCTCGCCTTCTACATGCAGCGCTTCGATTTCTCCGACAGCCGAAGTTAAACCCGTTTTACGAATAAAAAAAAGTGAGAAAAAAGATTTCCACAGATTTTTTTGTTGCGCTCGCCTGGCCGTATGCGCTTTCGCGTTCAACTAGTTCTTCCGTGGTACCCATTCTTCGTTTTTTTTTTTGCTTTTTTGAAATACTAAGCAAAAATAAAATGTGGCTGAAACGTGCCGCAACGCTACAGCGCTCAAAAGCGCAACATAAAACCACGGCGTATGAGTACGGATGGTATCATGCTTAATTCTGTAGTCTGGTCGGGGGATATTTTTTTAAATTTAAAAGGGCTTAAAGTTTGATAAGAAAAATGTAAAAGACTTTTTAAATTCGCAGTATCAGTACTAGTTTGTAGAGTGTAGTCAGATGTTTGTAGAAAATTTCATAAAATTTGATTTTTTACGATGCATTCAGATTGGAATTTTATCATTACTTTTAATTGCATTTTATTTTTGAATTTTATCTAATAAGTATTTTTTAAAAGTATAAAAATAGAAGCTTTTTAAAAGAGTATTCCTAATTAAAGTAGACTATTATTTGACATCATCGGATACTCCAAAGTACAATATTTCGAGTATTAGATGTTCATACAATTCTCAATCTTCGATTATTGAAAATTTGAAGGAGACATCCTATAAATCGCAACCGCATTCTATGTCTGAGGTTCATTTTTTACTTTCATACTCGAGCAGATGAATATAGAAATATGCGCGAGCTAGCTTCGTTCCAACCCAAATAAGACAGATTTGAGAGCTTGCGACCCTAAAAAAATTGCGTCTTCTCACGCAGCGAAACCAATAACGCTTATTTCATGCTATATAAGCAGATGTACCTATCTTCATCAAATTCAATTTATCACGGCACGTCGCGCAATAAAGGTCAAGTGTTAAATCTGACACCCAAATTCGTTTTGACCGTCCTGGACAAGGAAACGTTGTTTTCAATTTCGCCTGTTTTTTTTGTACGCCTCGGTGGGATTTTCACCTCTTGGTATTTCTTTTTGCAGTCGCTCACGGCTACCGAGACAACAATAGAAAGGTATTTTAGCGACGGGTCTCGAACATTTCGTTTAACGAATAAATTGGAATCCTCGTTGCGGCGATAACGAAATTTTTGCCGTTGACGCTCACAACTCTATGGGATCGAGGAACGGTTTGAAAGTCGATTTTCCGATTAAAGAACGAGCGCGCATTGATATTCCTCGTTTATTGCTTGAATCGCCGCGGCGCAAAAAATTTACAAGTGCAAATTCATGCAAACTAAGAGGGACTCTGAATAAAGAAGTTCATTTAATCGCGATAAAAGCACTTCTCGAACGTACGATAAACATTGCAGACGAAATTCGTTAATCCTTGAACAAAAAGGAACTCAAGTCGAAATAAAAAGAAGAATAGGTTTGAAAAAAAAAAGATATTTGGTTGTCCCTCGCAAGAGCTTTTCCTCGCTGCAGTCCAGGAAATAAGTCAGATCTCCTTTCCCCGGTAAGCGAAAAAAAAGAGCGAGCGAAGAGGCGAACAGTAATAAAAAGGCGGGAAAAAAGTGCCTCGGACGAAGAGGTAAAAGGAGAAACGAGAAAGGCAGCGAGGATGGGATTTAATTTTATTCGATAGCCCCGCCAGTAGCAGTGGCACGAGTATAAAATGAAATCGTGCATTATTTATAGTGTTGACGTTTAATGCGATAGTAGGTATATAGCGAGGCTAGAGTTGCTGGCGAGAGCAAGAAAGAAGCTCGAATGCGCGAGTGCGGGAAAGAGAAAGAGAAAGAGAGAGAGAGAGAGAGAGAGGTAGGTGTAGAGGGAAGGCCGCCGAGTAGTTGGAGGAGGATGCCGAGTAGGTGGAAATACGGTCTGCTTATCTGATTTTCGCAGAGGATCCCTCGAGGGACTCGGACCCGCTTCTCCGGCTCCTTTTATTCTCCCTCTCGCTTGCTCGGTAGCCGCGAAACGGACGCGCCTCGTCCCTACGCGGGTCCGTCTGTCGACGTTGTATCCTCAAGAGCGCCCGGAGCTAGAGGTAGGCTCTCTTCTCTCTCTCTCTCTCTCTGTTATATCGTCCCTTTGTATGCCGGCGTGTGTATGTATATATATATAGAAGGCACGGCTCGTTGGCCCGTCTCTCCTTCTTTAACAGCCAGCAGATAGGAGGGGGATAAAATATCGTTGGCTCGTGGATAAATTTTCCGTTCGATTGATTGCCGGCCACCGGCTATGAAATTTTAACCGCGCCGGGAACGACGAGCGATCGTTGAATTTTGTAAAAGGCGCGGGGATTTTCGTGCGCGCGTTTGTTTAAATTGTAATTCAGGGATCCCGTAGCGGTGTAAACGGTGCCGGGAACAATACGATATTGAGCTTTGCTTCGAACAAACGTTAAATTAATTGCTTTCTGCTCGCGCCTGGCGGGAAAAGTTTGTCGCGGATATCGAGTGAATTACACGCCACAGCGGATGTAACGTGGATAAATGGCGTGAATTTAAATTTGCCCGAGACCCAGCCCCCGACTCGCTTGTATTGTTAAAAATGTAAATAAGCAAATATTTGGCTGAATTTGTTGCTGATGCTGCAAAAGATTTTGCTCGATATGTGAACGAATTTCGGCTGAATTATACGCCATAAAATTACACACAATTTTGCAAACTCACTGCGGGTATGGGCAAAAATATACACAGTCATTTGCAAGGAATCTCACCTTTTTATTCCCGTTTGATTTTTTGAGCTTTTATTAAATTTGTTCGATTCGAAATTCTCTTTTTTCTTTTTATTTATTTTTTAATTTTATCATCATTCGCGTGCCATTTGATTCATTTATAATTGAATAAAATAAAATAAATACTTAACAATTTCGGATTAATTTGATTAAATACAGAATGATTGACGTTGACATTTTTTAGTTTATTTTTCATATTCAATAACCATGAATTGTGATCATGTATCATGTGTTTTGAATACAGATGAAGAAAAGTTGTATATAATCATTACTAATCACTGTCAAACGAACTACTGTGCAATTACAATCCGTTTAATTACGACACTGTAATCGAGTAAACATGATTCAACTGTATTTTCCAAGGTACAAACTAGGAATAGATTAAATTGAATCAAAAAATCTAATTTCATTCTTTATATATGAAAATATTTTCTAAAAAAAGTAGTTTATGAAAGTATTTATATAAAAAGCTTAATTTAACAAATTTATAAATTTAGTTTTTAAGAAATTTTTCGTTTTTGGAATGTAAAGAATAAGAAAAATATTTATAAAATATTTTAATTTCTTCTAAAAGTAATAAGAAATAAACTGATATTCGTCTGTTATGCGTCTGACCACAGCGTATACGTTTCCACTTATTTAGCGATGAAGATGATTTGTGCTCCTTATTAGAAATCTTAGTGATGAAAAAATAATAATATAATTGCAAAAGTCAGTACATTTATTGATTTTTTAAGTTGAATAATATTAGTGACCCCCAAATGTTTATTTCGTGGAAAAATCAATGGAAGTGTTTTTTTTCTTGAAAAGATTAATGAACGTGGCTTTTTGTTGAAAAATCAATGAGCATCCTCTTTTTATTGGAAAAATCAGTGAACGTGCTCTTCCTTGAGGCAAAGACAAAAGTGAGCAAGTTTTCGTTATAAAATGTCAAAAAATACTTCGCGGCTTCATTAAAAAGTATCAGGAGAAGCCTAGCATAAAAATCCAACTTCCATATTCGCAAATAGTTGGAAACAAAGAGCAAGTAAAAGATCTCACGCGTGCGAATATCTACTATCAAATTATGAGCGCGCGCAATTCGAAAGCGAAGCGGCACGTAAAGTCCAGATAGAACCTTGGCCGCGTTAACGCAATCAGCCGTTGCTTTCTCCCTCTCTCTTCCTCTTTCTCTCAGAGATCCTAATTAGCCCTAACGCGATTAAATCGCGAACGATGATTTTAATCTCATCAAGGCCCTCTCGCTGCGTGCGCTCTCTCCCTCGCTGCAATTACGAATATTCTCGACCGCGAAGTGGTTACGAAGCCCGAAATTCCCGCAGCACTTTGGCTTGCTGGCACACTGGCCTACGTACGAAACGCACGTGTAGCCTGCGGTGCGCTTTCGGCTTGCACTTGAGCGCAAAACAATTTTGCGAGCGTCGGCCCCCGTCGGCCAGCGACGTTCCCACGCGCGCAAAATACGGGCCATTGTTAACGACGACGACGGCATCGAGCGGCGCGGCAGCCGAATGAGGACAGCACGCGCATGGGGACGACGACGGGAGCGGGAGGTCCGAAGCACTTAACTTTTCTCCCCCCCCCCCTCTCTCTCTCTCCTGCTCGCTCACTGTGCTGGAATTACTTTTTCGAGGGGTGGGCGCTGGGGCTAAGGGGAGAGGAGGCTTTTGTGAGCGTGAGGGATTTCAAGCGTTTTTCGGGACTTTGGTTTTATTGTTTTAAAATTATTGTTGGAAGATTTGAGAGTGCGATGAAAATTTGATTGTCGCTAAAAAATGTTGAAATTATTATGATTGAACTTTTTTCTCGGGTTTTTATGTCAACGAACTTTACTTATCTGGAAAATCCAGATTTTTTTGAAAGTGTTGACATTCGTTTCGATGTTATGTATTCCTAATATTGAGCAAAAAGATTTCAGTGAATCCTATCTTCACTTATTTAAAGATTTTTAAGCATTTTCACTTAAGGTTAAAGCACTCTAAACTACACTTCACAGCTTGTAAGAAGTAAGTAACTTTTTAGAGAGTTTTTCACTACACTTTAAAGTGTAAGTAGTAATTTTAATGTAACCAATAAATATTCACTAATTTCAGTAAATGAACATTTACCGAATATTTAACAGTGGTGATAAAATATTACATTTTTTAACTATAATTAAGATGGACATCAAATCTCATGTAATGCGCTATAATACTTATCCAGAAGACTAAGTGAGAATTTTACGACGCTCTTAATGTATATTTATAATACTTCCGTTAATCGTACATCATAAGTGCAACGTTAAACCTAGACTTTGACGAGCTCGGGCCATGAATGCCCCCTAAGTTTTGGTAATAAAGCGCCAAGCTTGCATAAAACTTGGGAGAAAGGCCATTAGCTAATTAAGACGACTTATACGAGATTATGTTTTGCAGACAGTACAATCGCCGAGACTTTAGATCTATCATTTACCTTAATACTTATATTTTATATTTGTAAATAAATAAAAAAGACTCTCTTGTAGTTTATTTACGTTGATGGCACTGACTTGTAAACGCTTACAGCTCAAAATTGCTTTGATTGTAAATGCTAATTTTATAGTGCGTGATATATAATTCTATTTCAAAAGTACGTTTGGTACAATCCTATTTCAGTATTGTGGAGACTAGAATTTACATGCGTACACACTTTTTAACTAGAATTATATTATTAACGCACTATTGAATAATCATTATATGCAAAAAAATTTTGAGACAGAATCGTATTACACTCACTTTTCAAATTAGCATTATATGAGTAGGAGCTGTCAACGTGAGTTCGAATTATCGTTTCGTGCTTCTGTGTCGTGACTCATGTTTCATATCTCATATCGCGTTTCCTGTTGTGGAAGTAAAAATTTTTAAACTTACAGTGTTTCGTATTTTTGATAGAAACATTAAAATTTATCATGCAAGAGTTTTTAAGCTGCCTAATAAATCTGTAAACATGCGTTTATGACACTTCTTTCTTTTAAATCTAAGGTAATTGATATTTTAGCATTTGTTGATCAGAAATTCTGCCGAGAATATGGACAATTTTCTACCAGGGATATGAAATAATTTTTTGTCATAAAATATTTGCAAAATATTAGCCTAATGGTAAATTTTTAGATAAATTAATAAATATGGGCGTAATTACATAGAATAAATTGGAAAAAATTCGTACGAATCCAATTAGAAAACGAAAATATTTTTTTATTCAACTGCTTGAAAAAAAAAATAAATTTTTGATGCGCCAAAGTCTTTGGGGATAGTAAGAATTACCTTCTTAATAATAACGATTTGTGCACAAAAAATATATCCACACCTTTTTGTTTGAACAGCAAAAAACATTTAAAGACAGTAACAGTCATAGGGTAAGTTTTATAAAAATACTAAGCGAGGCAAGTAACTTACTTTAGGTGTTGTTATTCTCACTGAAGTGGTGAGACATTCGAAACGAGGCGCGACTGGTAGGGATGCCCGGCTACGTAATTTTTGCCTTCGCATCGTGTATCTTTAACGATAATTAAATTAGAATACTTTTGGCACCACAAACTAAATTTGCGAATTTTTTGAGGGCCCATTAATTAAGCGCTAAACAATCTGCAAAAGCCAGGCGCGCTTATAATTAAAACTCGAAAAAAGCTCATTCGTAGAAACAAGGCAGGAGAAAAAAAAGCGACGCGCCCGCGACTCGACCAAAAGCGCGCGCGCGCGGCTCACGAGGATCAAATAGTGCTCGACGTGCGCGGCTGCGGAACACCGCGCGCAACGGATTTTTTCCACCTCTCGCTCCCCGAGCCACCCAGACAGTTTCGCACGCGCGCTGAACTTCGTTATACTCGCGACGAGCGTATAAGAGCGTTGTAGCGCGAGAGAAAAGAGGTAAAACGAGAGAGGGGACAAGAGATTTCGGGGGATGGTTGAAAGAAAAAAAAAGAAAATAACGAAATAAGGCCACAGAGGTAGCGGCAACAAAGACGGAAGCGCAGAACAATGACACTGAGAGTGCAAATAGTAAAAGAGAAAGAGACAAAGTGTAAAAAGAGGAGGAGCGAGGGAGGGAGATCGTTAAAAAGAAGGAGAGAGCAAAGTTGGGTGGAAAAGTCTATCATCGCGCAATTTTTCCCGTTAGACTGGGCAAAACGGGTCTTTCGCGAAATTTTGCTACTTTGCGCGGCAGTTTTCGCTCTCTGCGGCGCGGTAATTGGATGATATCGAGAGCAGTCACAGCGCAGCTCAAGTGCGAAAAGCCTAGAGATCTAGGTAAAGCAGCAGCGAATCCAATGGTAGGAAAGAGAAGCTGTTGCATATGCGCTCATGAAGGAGCGCCTCTCGCGACTTTACGAGCTCGTAACTCTTGCTGCATTATTTGCGCGCAAAGGGCAAAGGGCTTTTTTTTCTCTCTCTCTCTCTGAGTACAAAAACACTGAATAATGCAATGAAACACAGCACCGCGGGCCGGGTTATTGAAATCAATTTTTCATAACCGGCGCGTACCTCTCTACTTCTCGCCGCCATTGTTCTTTGTTTATTTGCTACTGAGCTCCTTTTATTTTTCCAGCCTGCTGTAATGATAAAGAAAGTAAAAGAAGAAAAAGGCGAGAGAGGAGATATACAGTCCGGTCGTTTTTGGGGAGACCGCGCGGGGGGAAAAGCTCGTTTGCTGCCTTTTTCTACGTTCGATGAAAGTTTGCGGATTTAGGAAAAAGATTGTATAACGTAATGCAGGTTAATTTATACTTACGTATTCTGCAGGATGGTTAAACTTTATAATAGCAATTGTTGGGTGAGAAGGCAAAAGTTACCTGTTGAATTTGTAATTTTATAACTTAGCTAATAAAGTATTTCACTAATTTTGTCGTTAATAAGAAATTATTTTTCAAATTCCTAAACCTTAAAATTGATAATCTTGAATCAAGGTTTAGAAATTTAATTATGACTCAACGTTATGTGACGTAACATTAAACTTTAAAACGTAATAAAAATCATTAATTACTGCCGAAAAGAATTATTTTAATAAAATGTAGTATTTTTATTATTGGCCTTTTACTTTGAAGCCACGATAACTTCTGACAGGTAATTTTTCCACGTCTCCATATTTTTTCCGCTGAATATAGAACAAGAATTATTAAGGTCAAGCGAGAGCATCCACTCTCATTCATTTCCTCGGCCATTTCGGTTTTACAGCCGAGCTTTCCGTCCACATCCGCAGCCGCGTTTCTTCAAAACGCCGACCAGCACACGCGAATTCCGAAAAAAACATATATGTATATACATATTTCACAAGACGGAGACCCGATTCGGAAGAAGTAGCCTCACCAATTTCTCAGCGCAGCGTAGAATTTTGCGCGACAGTACAGCTGTTTGGGCGAGCGCTTGCGGTATTGGCATCTTCCGCCTCGGCGGAGCGCGCCTCGTCGACCCCCGCTGCACGTCATCGTGATTTCAGAGCAAGTCGAGACTCTGACTCTTGAGAGCAATATAATACCTCGATGTGTAGACGCTGGTGCGCTTCGATTTTTTGATTTATCGGGCGAGCCGCGAATTTACGCGAGCCACGTGCTGGATTTTTTGGGATTTTCGAAAAATTTGTCGGGGCGACGCGTCGAGGGGGCGGCTAAATTTTTATATTCAATAGGAAACCGAGATGGAATTCTCGGAAAATCGGCGAACTTTCTCGCTTTTTATCGACAGGTGGAGGAAAATAATTTTCGTGTCAGGGAATAATTGGAACCGATCATCTTGCTTCCATGAATTATAAATCATGGCAGCTGAATAAAAAATTTTAGTGAACTGATTTATACCATTATTAAGGAAATGTATGTAGCGAGCATCTGCAATTCTAATAATCAATGTAATGCGAATCTCATTTCTCTTCGAGAGTGAGCATTGCTCTGTATACTGATCAGCGTCCAGTGGGTCTCGTTAAATTTTAAGGAGCCGCAATTCGCCTAACTACAATCCGTACATAATTAATTATTCTTAATAAAGCCCTCCTCTCTCTCTCTCTCTCTCTCTCGCGCGCGCGAGCGCCAGGCGCGTTTCTATTAGTATTCGGTGCGCAAGCCCGACCCCTTGGCGAAATCGTCCTTCCATAGCCGCACACATAGAATAACTAAAGCTCGGCCAGAGTTCATTGCGCGTCTATTTTGATAACGGCATAAAATAGTTATTTGCATCTGTTTTTGGCGCCTGCTGAGGGGAATCGCCGCCGTTGTGTTTCTCGGCCGCGCAATAATTTCCCTCTCCGAATATATAGAGCGAAGCTGGGGTCGGACGCGACGATTTTCAGCGCCCATTGTCGTAAGCTACCCCCCGAATGCCCCATGCCCATCCCCCTTCTGGCACGGCACAGCCTTGAATCTTATTAGTGTGTTAAGCATTGCGCATAATAGATCCTCCTTGGAGGGATTCTCTTTAGCACCCGAATGTTGCCGTTGTGGAGGTGGCTTTGTAGCGTATGCATGGCTATGGACAATTAGTTGGCTCTGAGTGTGCGCGTACGCCTAGTTTAGAGTCTATTTGCATGCACGAGGCTGTGTTTGTATGCGCCTACCTGTGTGAGTAAGCAATACATGTGCGCATTCCTTGTGCGCATTCGTATGTTAACGTTTGTTTTCTGCAAATTTACGTCGTGGGGATGAAATCCGATGCCTTCGCGTACTTAAATGCAAATGCACGCGTATGTATGTGTGTGTGTGTTTGTGCGAGTATGTGTTTGTGTATGTGTGTGTGTGTGTATTTGAGTATAAGTAAGTTAATGTTTTGAAGCGTTTCGTAGGAATAAGAAGCCGGAAAAAAGCAAAAGAGAGAATGAAATAGCAGTGGCTGATGTAAAAGAAAGGAAGAAAAGGGGAAATAAGAGTTAGAGCTATGAAACGCGAGTGAGGAAGGTGATGCGGGGCAGTACAGAGAGAGAGAGAGAGCGGCGAAGGGTATAAGAGAGCTGGCTAAGCAAGGCAAGGCGAGGCAAGGCAGGGTCGAGGTTGATATATGCCTACTTGAAAGTCCATTCATGGTATTGGACTGGCCTTTCCTTTCTATTTCTTCTGTCCATCCCTCTCTCTCTCTCTCTCTCTCTCGCTCCGTCCTTCTCTTTCCCCCGCTAGCCGCATCTCACTTTCCCCGGAGCCCGACGCGTCCTTGTCGCTCTCTCAGCCAAGGAGCTACTTTGCGAACTCGTCGCCGTAGCCCGTCGCCTCCTTACGGCCTTTTTAGTGGTCCTTCGGACCATTCGCATTGAAACGCCGAGGCGCTCGCTTTCCGTCAAGTGCCTACTTCGACTAGAAAGTGGACGGGATGAGAGTAGTGCCGTCGGCGTCCAATACGCCGCCGCGCTTCCACACAGATTCTCTCTCTCTCTCTCGCTCTGCTTCTACTCCTCTCTCTCTCTCTCTCTTCTTCGCATCCCTCTTGAATATGGCGAATTCATTGCCTCATTTTATATGACCCAGGGACAGTGCCGACTGTCTTGCTCTGTCTTCCTCTGCGCGTGGGACATATATACTACGCGGCAATACGCAGGCTGAATTAAGTAGAGAAGAGGGATAGTGACTGTGCGAGGACGTGGAATAGTGTGCGAGATGCGGATATATATATATGTATAGGGCTTTTTGCTTGTGTGATGTATGCTGTATACGCCGTGACGTGAAACAATAACTGCTATTCTGCACGGTATGTATGCCCGCGTCATATTTCAAGAGTTACGGAACTGCTTAAGTCGTGTCTTGTTGTTTTTCCCTTTTGCTTTATTTTATTGGTTTGCTAACGTAGCCTGCATCAAGATCACCATTTTCGGATGTTGACTCTACAGTTTATTAAAAGAAATTTTGAAGAACTCAAGGCTTACTGTGATTTTATCTTATTGTAGAAAATAATTTTTGTTTGATATTCTTTTGTTATGTCTTAACCATTGATATAAATTAATTTTATGCGCGTGAAATAGAGAAAAATATTTATTTTTCCACGCATTTTGAAAATTATTGGTTTTATATTAGTTAAATTTTAAGATATATTGGTTTTGTACGAATCAACTCCTATTCAATCAAGTCCCGCTTTCTTATATTTATTAAAAAGTTTGATAGCATCTCAAAAGTATTTGAATTTATCAGAAAGCGAATATTCTCAATAAGATTATTAAAAAGTTTAAAATAAAAATTAAACCCCCTTTGCCTCTTACAAGTTGTATTTTGGTTGTATATTTCATTTTGAGCTGTAAATTCAATGATTTATATCTTTAAATACGACAAAAATCCTGCAAAATGCAAACGTAAGCTAATCTTTGAATCTAATAGCATAATTTCATTGTTTTTATAATTTAATTACTCATAGAACTTCACGTATTAACAATTAATAATAAATTTAGTCTTAATAATAAATTTCATGCTGATAAGCCAACCAATAAAATTTTGTCAACTTTATGAAATATCCATGACGGAGCTTTGTTATCAGAATAATTTGGATTCTGATAGGCTATCTTAAATTTGATTGCTCTGATTTTGTTTATTGTTAACATTTGAGATTTGTTTATCATAACCATGAAAATTTGGGCAGGCGCGCGTAACGCGCTTGATGCTCGTAAAAGTTAAAATGTTTATCCGCTTTTACAATCCCATTGGAAGAATTTTTCTCTGCTTATTATTACTACACCAAAATACAGTAAAAAAATGTCGTACTCTTTGTTGGTTTTTCGACTCTAAAACTCCACTTCATGCCGTTAACAGTAGAAGTTTACAATTTTTTATTATAGACAACACTTTTATGTTCTGAACATGTCTACCAGTTTTATAAAAGTAGTCCGTATATCGAAAGTCTCCTGTACTCATGGGTTTTGAAGTTTCTTAACATTGCTACGTTAAACTCGCTGGCTAGGTATCATAAATTAATTTATCACAACTACGTAGATGTAAGCGTATTACTAGTTTCACCAGAATACGATAAGTCGTTTATGCATTACATTACATTTCCTGTACAAGCAAAACGATAATTTTCCAAATAGTATTTATAAAATGAAAAATATTAATAATTCTTCTATTCTTTAAAAAAAAGTAATAATACTATCTTTATAAAGTTGACTATCCCTTTAAAAGAAATTAGAAACAGAAGTTTTCTTGCCAAGCAACTTGCTTGTTTTCTTGATACCCACAAAGAACCAACATCCCTTGGGGGATTAAATTACTTAAAAAAGAATTTCGCGGGCTTAATTACAAAGTGTCCAGATTCATTCATGATTTACAATCAATTACCAAACAATGAAGGCCTTACCCTACCCAGCAAACTTTATTCCGACTAAATTAGCTCAGACAAGCTTGCTCCTAAAATACTTTTCATCGCGGCGAATGCTATCCCTTAATTTCCTTCGGCACTGTCTCGCGAAAAGCCAATTTTCAGAACTAAGACCCTTTGGCTAAAGTCCTCGCTGTGCTGGCCATTTATAATACAATAAAGTCTTCGAGACTATGCTAGTGCTACCAGAAGTTTCGAGGAAGATTAAAATACGCCCAGACAGCTGAGTTGGAAAACACGTGCGCGATATTCACGGCGTCTATGATGTATAAGCGTTTTCGTGGTAATTCGCGCATCCGCGTAAAGGATATGGAAAATGTGAAAAATATTGCGTGCACGTTATGTACGTTTTATCTGACATTAAATTAATTGTCTGATCTCATAGTGTCAGTATTTATTATTTAACATATTTGTCAAAATAGAGGTAATAAACTTTGACAAATTTAGATTTCATTGCATATCATTGTTTTGTAGCTAGCTTTCATAATCTTTTAAAAAGTTATAATACTTAAGTTAACAAGTTTCTTTATTAATGGCTAATAACAAATCTACAAATTTTTTGACAATCAGTCACATTACTGTCTGTTTTAAAAATATTTGTATTATACTGAGGCGATATAAAGTATGCTACAATATTTACCACTTATCAATCTTAAAGCTCTCAAGAATATCTTCGGTATTATATTTTTAACTTCATCGAAAAAACATTGCCATTAATAAAAAAAAACAAAGAATATTACTTCACATCGATTGTCTTTTTCAAATTGCTAGCATAGCTCCCTCTATTCTTCAGTCATATATCACTTTTATCCACATAAAGACATAATTCACGCGCGTTAAGATCTGTTTACTCTCTGTCTCATTGAATTATACATAAGCACGCCATGTCATATATTCTCCTTCTCCTTCTCTTGGCTATTATATTTTAATTCCGACCTCTCGCCTCTCGCGACCAATAAGATAATGCGTAGCGTATAGGCTAAAGCGCGCCTCCTTGCCGCGTTAAAGTTTCAGATTCGGAGTTTCCAATTGACTTTCTGAAAGCTCGTTGAGAAATTACCGCCTGCCGCTGGCCGGCCCCGGCACTCTCCTCGTTCTCTTGCATCTTTTATTCACCGGGGATTTTATGAAGGAAGGAGAGAGAATCATCAGGCTGGGGCAAGGAGAGGAAAACTCGATTGTGCGTAGCTGCGAATCACCGTTTCAACTTGGCCTTTCTCACTCATTGCTTTTGCTCCTACCCAACTTTGGCTTACGGGTCGAATAAAACTCTTGGGTCGTAATACGATTTCGTTGATTCCTGTATTCTACTTTTTTTTATGATTTTATACTATATATTATTTTTACGACAAAAATGTTTCTGATAAAATTCATCGTAAAAATCATGTCAATGGTACGATTTGTTATTATTGTTAATAATATTATTCATAAAGGGACGCCTAAGACCGTAAAAATTATGAAGATTTTTCATGAATATATTTTGCCTTGTAGTAAACTTTATCAGAAAATTTCCTTCGCGATATTCAAAGACATCGGTAATTGTCTGCGGTATTTTATCTACTGAAAAGAGAACGTGCATTACATACTAAATTAGCCGCATGAAAATCCTTTGGGACGTGTTGCCGCGTGAATAGGACTAAATTTAATTTTTTTTGGGAACTCAAGGTATAAATATTTAAGAACACAATACTGATTGATGCTACCTTCGAGTTCTCAATCTTTGCATAAAAAAACTTGAATGAGGCTTTTTCTATTAGAATAAATTGTTCATTGCTGAGTTTACGTATTGCTTTATAAATACATATTGATGGATGGCTCTAAATTAATAACGTAAAAGCACTTTTTAAGATTTTGACTTTTAGAACTATTTAAATTTTTCCTCTTAACTATTTTGTTTCAATCTTCGTGATGGAAAGTACCGGTCAATTTCGTTCTCGATTCAATTCATTGAAATGGGTCGTCTAAAGCTTCAGTGGAAATTGGCTACATTGTCCCAGATCGAAACCGAATTTGATTATTTTAGCATTTTCATCCTATTCCAGCAATTGTAGCTAGTTAAGTGTAATAGTCCCTTCGTTAAAAATAAAAAAAAATCTTTCACACTTGGAAAAAGCAACAGCATAAAATACATACCTATATATACAAAAGACAAACAAGCAAACAAGCAGCCAGCAAAGAAGCCGGTCATCGATAAAGTATAAAAAGAAGAGCTCGAGTAATAATGAAACCGCACGAATTCATGGCGCTCAGAGGCGCAAGAAAAAAGCTCGCGCAAGATCCCCGCGTAACATAAGCCCGGAAATAGCTCAGCCAAGCCCTCTTATCTCTATCGCTTGGTTGCTGTAACACCGTTTCGTGAGGCTGTATACGCGGGCGTGGATACGCGCGTAAAGTCCGGCTCGCACGCACGCATGTGTGTACGCATAGCTTACATCACGACACGAAAGAGGGCCATTCGTGACGGATCCAATAAAGATTTGTAGATATTGTATCAGGGGGCACCGGCGACGCGCGCCCGATCGCCGATCGCTCGGAAAATATCGCTGCGCCCTCGCATACATGCGTGCCGCATACACTCCTTCGCGCTCGCGCGTATACACCCCCCTGCCTTATTTTCTCTCTCTCTCTCGATTCGCCCTTCGCTACCCCTGCGAAGGTATTTGTCAGCCTGACGCGTGAGAGTTCTCCTTTTTATATTTTCTCTTTCTCTTTCTCTTTTATTTTTTCGATCCGACGTTTCCGGCCCGACGAGCTGTCCAAGCTGGATTATCGATGATTTTACAGCTTTGGAAAAATTCGTCGCAAGTATTAGGCTGTTGTTGTGTACACGAGCTTGTTGAGAGATTGCTGGCACGCGCACGCTTATATTGCCATCTGTTTTTTTTTTCGAGCCTGCGTGAGGACACTGTAATTTCTCACTCTTGTTTCCGTTTTTTCTTTCTTCATTTTCGTTATCGAAATGGAATTGGCTGGACCGTTTACGAATTTTACCGATTTTTTATTGGGGATTGATGCGCGTTATACGTCCATGTGTACCTTTAGTATGAAGAACAGCTTTTTATTATCTTTTCTTATCTTTCTGAAAGTTATACATTGAAGATTTGAATATGTATCTAAAATACTTATGACTTTGTTGATTATTGATTAAACAAAGAATCCAAGGTTTATAAAAGTTATTGACACGAATGCTTTTTCTGAGCTGCTATTTGTCACCATACATGCGTATAATATATCGATGACGAATCAGTAAATTCTGAAATTTCACAACAGAATTTTTTTCTTCAAAATAATGTACAGTAATCGCTATTTCTTTATTAATAATGTCATGTAAAAATTATAGCATATATAGAAAATTTGGCACTATTTCAAAATTAAAATTATAGCTCAATTTGAAAATCAATATACTTTCGTCAACGGACAGCGAACAATCTTGAGTCACGTCAGCGCAGCCCTGTCTCTTCCCGACAATTCATGTCACAGAACTAGTTAAAAACGCTTACGTTCTGTCTTTCTACAAGCGCGCGCTCTTTTCACAACTCTCTTCGCTCTTGCTCAACCCGCGCGTGCCAATTCGTTTCCTCGTTCTTCCTTCGGCTTATTCTCACGTGCCCACTTGCGTTTCCGCGCCCTTTTCTCCTGCTACTCGTGTACGGGTCTTGATATTTACGAGACGAGCGCCTTCTAGAAAAGCGCAAGACAGAGACAGAAAGAGAGACAAAACATCGGGAAAAAGAAAAAGAGAAGAAGAGAGAGAGAGGGGGGGGGGGGGAAGAGGGTAGAGGAAAGCAGGCGCAGGCAATATCATCATTCGACGCGTCTCTCAATTCGCGCGCGGACGTAGGTACGGCGGAATGAGAGTAACGTGAGCGAATGGAATTGCCCGGCACTTGCGCGATGCTTGCCTGAAATAGTTCTTCCCAGCTTCACTTTCTCGTTTCGTATCGAGAGGAGGGAATATCGGGGGATACAGCTCTAGAACTGTAATGTCAAAGCGCGTGATGCTTCCGCGTGTGCGTATAGTATGATGATATGCCCTTGGCTTGCTCCCTCGAGTATTACACGCCGCAAGATTCTCTCTCTCTCGCTCTGTCTCTTACGTTCTTATTCTCTTTCTCTCTGGCAGTCTTTTTCCTCGCGACTGACCGACACGGTTCTCTTTCTCTCATGAGGTTTGATGATAACGATAATAAATGAAGCGTCTGGGCCGTGAAGCTCTGAGTTATTCAGTAGAATTTTTTTTCGCTCTGCGTCTGAGAGTCTCGGTTTTATTTCGTGGAGATTGCGTAAATTTTTGGAGGAAATAAACAGAAGAAATGAAAGCCAATTAGTTTGAACGATATAGCTAAATGTATTCAATTTGATTAGATTGATTAGCATGGAAAAATAAGATGCTCAAAAGTAATTTTAAAGGAAAGTGAAATTTATTGGAAATCCAATTAATTATTAAATTGTGTAATTGCTTATTTTAGCTTTTTAAAAATACTATATTGTCTTTGAACAATGTACAAATCAAAAAGTTATAGTATGATTTCGTTTTGTAGCTCATTGAAAATCACTACAAATAGTGATGCCATAAGAAGAAAATATGAATTAAAATTATTTTTGTAGTCATGGATAATGTAGGACGTTGAACATGTAAAGGTAGAAATTATTCTGCTATATAGTACAAATAACTGAATATAGGCCGATCGTTGAAACTTTTTATTTTTCTTGTAACCTTACCTTGCTTTATAAAGACTGTTTCTCGGTTTGTTAAGGAAGCACGTATTTTGCACCATGAAGAAACAAATTGAAAAAATAAAATATGTTAGCAACATCGAAAACATTTTTTCTATTTTTATTATTACAGAAAACCAATAATGCAAACTTTTCCAGTTCAAATATCCGATGTATCTCAATGATATTTGATATAACGAACGGCATGTACATCCAAGCCAATCCGTGCTTATAAACAATTTAATCAGAAACAAGAGATGAGTACACAAGAGCTTTACCGTGTAAAAATATCAGGATCATTTGCGGAAGATCACTGTGAATACGCTCACTCAGTCCCAAGGGCATGTGCGGCGAAAATCGGATAATGAATGTTGTTCCAAAGGGGGGAGGAGGATTTTTTTCCGCCGCCTTTGAAGTATATATAAGAAACAGTAGCAGCTTTTACTGTGGTGCTGATTCAATCGATCGCCATACGCACCCGCGGGCGAGACAAACTTAATAGGGTTCCTCACGGCGCAGGAAAAGGTACACGTGCAGCCAAAAATTTTTGCCAAAATTTCGGATGCTGGATTCCGCGTATAAAATCTCGATATTACGAAATGCCTGTCACGAAGTCGGGCTTTGAATGTTATTCGAAATCCTAAAGGGAGGGAAGGTTGCTAGCAGAAGGGGGGAATTTAATTGATTGTAATTCCTTGATTTTGGGATTTGATGGCTGGGAATGAATACGAATCAATGAAAATTTCATATTATGGGATTCTGGTCACGGAACAAGCATCCGCTCTCTCCTTTTTTTTCTTGAGGGTGGGCGAGTTGGGGGTCGTTAATTAAGAGTTATGCCCGTGGTTGTGTAAGAATATTCGTACAGATTGGATTTATGCAATTTAGATAAGACTAGTGATATGAGATTTTCTGTTTTATTAATTGATAAGGAATTATGATGCAATTTTTTCGGTTTGCATAATTTTTCTGCTGATCGAATTACTGTTATTTACGAATTTGATTGATGTCTCTGTAAGTATTGAATAATTTATGATAACAAATGATTGGATATAGATAAATACTTAAAAATTTAGCTCACGTTACAAAGTTGGTTTATTAGTACGTCGAAGTTTATTAAATTAATATAACAGACAATATAGAAAATAAATAGTTTTTCAAAATATCTAAAAGAATTTTTTTAAACTGTTATTTATTTTATTTATTTTTAGATATTTCTTAAAATTACATTGGGAAAAAGTGATACAGAATAAGATCACCTAAATCTGTTAACTAGTTTTTGGTATCAACAAAATTACTAAGTTTAAAAAAAAATGAAATAACACTCTTGAAGATTCCAGTTCAACATTTCCATAATAAATTTATTAACAAATTAGTAAATAATGAAGCTCGAAAAATCTTTTTATTCAATTAGAGCTAATAATCTCGGGCCATTTATTAATATCTATTGACTTTTTAAAAAAGTACACTTTAAATAAAATAACAGAACTCTCGGAGTTTTCCTACTCTACTCTCCACATCCTTGAAACTTAACAGCAAACCCAGCCTACGTCAAAAAAAAATTGATCCTCCCCGCAGACGTATAAATAATAATTACTTGATCTTACATCCAAAAATTGGCGTGTCTATTTTACATCTCGTTGTATCACTTACGCGAGCGACTAAATTTCCATCTCCATTTACAATTCGCTAGTCACCCGGCAATTACAGTTTAAACGACTGGGACGATTCGTCTCTTTTTTTTTACCAATGTCTATTAGCACTAGCACGCGCCGCGTTGCGACGAAGGACACGTTGTCAGAGCGCGGCACTGGAATTTAAAGTCTGCACGTGCCAAGAAAAAGTACAAGGTGGAAAGCAGGCTTGCAAACAGTTGACATTTTCCTTTTTCAAACAGCAGGAGCACAGCTTCGTAAATTACTAAATTACGTGAATCACATTTTCGGGTTTGCAATTAACAGGCTACATTATAATGTTCATAAAATTAAGCCAGACAAGTGCTTCTTCAAAACAATATCGTTAAAATTTCCAATTGCCTATAAGAATAATTATTTTCTGCGATCAAAAACAGCCGACGCAATCGAAGGACTCCTCCGGCGCGTCCATTTCTCCAATTATTCACGGAGGATTCGACACGGCCGCTTTGTTAGCCGTCGCGATGCTCCAAAGCCCAATAAACCTAGTAGCCAAGAGGGAGGAGGGTGGGGGGGGGGGCACGGCACACGCCTCGTTATACCGGCGCCGTCATCGACAGAAGTCGGCGAAGCCACGTCGCCGTGGCTATAGATTCCCGTGGAATCGAATTGGGCGAACGACATTAGCGATTAGTTTCAGCGCTAATCAATGAACCGTCGTCCCCTTGCTGAGAGCGGCTGAATTATTATAAGCGCGCGCGCGCGCGCGGAGCTAGAGGGAGCATGCTGGCAAAGAGCGATCGGCTGAACGTGATGCACGCGCGGGAGAGACTATATTAGGCGAACGATTTAATATGCTTGAGAACTTATTGGATGGCTTCCAAAATGCGCGAGTTATCTGGAATACGGCGGTGTCGGGGAACTTCTATTAATAATGACTGAAATGCCCTGGTTTATGGTGCTGAGAGCCCGCGCACGTCCCGTTTTACACGATGTTGACCTTATCTCTTGTAATGTAACGCGTTAACTTACATAGTTTCAGCGAGATTTTCCAAGTTTCATGCAACTGGGGCCAAGCGCTCAACTGGTAACTACTCGTAGATGCTCAATATATCTAAAAAAATATTTTGAAGAATCCACTTTTTTTTAAAAGAACCTGGTATGTACGGTAAAAACCATTTTATTTGTGCAATTTCTCTCACTTTTCAAGCATGAATCTGTCATTCAATGATTGATTGTTCATAATATTTTTATGCAACTTTTTAACTATTGTAAAAATGAAAACTTTTCACAAAATCAAGATGACATTCGTTTTTTCGTCTAACTGATATTTTAACAAAATAGAAATAATTCTTCTGATAATTTAACGTAATGTTTTGAAATACATGAACGATTTTGTTGTCATTACTTTTACAGTCAATAGTAAATGAAGAGGCGAGGTGAAAAGAATATGCAAATTTTCAATAGTGCACTTGTGTCGACAATGAATGTGAGCTTCCATTAAAAAAAATCAATTTGCCAACACGTATCCGACATTCGCGTTTTACAGCGTAAGCCGCAATTGAATGAAGTGCGTGTCAAACGCTGAATTTGCATTTCAAAGGGTGCAGCTTAGGGAAGATAGGAAATTCAGAGTGAATTTTCAATAATTATTCAATAACTCTTCTGTCATTGTTTAATCTCGTTTATCACTATATTCTTTAACATCGTCAAACGAATTTTTATAAAAAAAAAATATTCAAATATGATTAGATCAGAGAGAAAATTTGTAATAATTTTAAACAAATCATAAGAAATAAAAATAATTTTATCATGCTATAAAACAATTTACTGATCATTAATTACAAAAAATTTCTTCATATTTTTATTCAATCGAGTAAACTATAAATAAATGATCTAAATCGTTGATTAAAAAGGGGATCTTAATTAAATTATGCACCATTAACTTTTTCAAAACTGTTATTAATAAAGTCAAAATGAATTATGTAAGTATTGCATGTTAGACGCTTAACATAATTTCACACAACAGTTTAAACAAGACATGCGTCACTGGACTCGATTTATTCTACTTACTCACGTAAAACCACTCCTTAATATATTTCAATCATAAACTAACTGAAATATTAATTTTTTAAAATATTCTCGAGAGAAACGAAATATAAAACCACCAATAAAGCCTTAACCAGTATAAGTATAAATTAACATTACAGTTGCGAATTAGTGGAGCGAGTAGGAGAGAGCAGCTCGCGAGCAGGCTCCCTGCTTCTGAAATCCGAAAATTAACTCGAAATTTCGACGGAAATGGCGTTCCCGTGTAGTAGACGTCGTGCGGGCTCGTACATACGTGCGCCTCGTCGCCGTCCTCGTCGTCAGGCGCCATCAACTCCCCAGAGCGATGCACAAATATTCGCGCTCTACACGTATATGTACACACAAAAGATGTTTGTCCAAGAAACTCATTACCCCCTACGCCTGCTTAGCTTAAAGTTTCCCGGAGCTTCTGTAACAGTCGCGCGTTTCTGTTTATTGCAGATAACCTCCGGATGGTCCCTGGGGCCGGGGCTCTGTGACATGTGGACCAGCAGCGACGTTCTCTGCTGCACGGCCTCGATATTGCATCTGGTTGCCATCGCGGTCGACAGATATTGGGCTGTCACCGATCTAAATTATATACAGGTTAATTAATGCCGCTGTGAAAGCGACCTCAACGTTTTACGTCTGTGTCTTTGTCTGTTGCACCAGCTGCTTTACCATTCGAGCTTTTTCTTGCATTTGTTACTCTTTTGCATGGCGTTTTTTTTATTTTCTAGATAATACTTTTTTTTAAACTAGTAGTGCCTTATTTTAGCATGATTTTTCTGTAAAATTTTAGCTTAAGTTAATTCATATATTTTTAATCTAATCTTAATACTTCAAATTCAGGTACAGTAGTTGAAGAAGTAGTTTATCTTATATGTAAAAATATGAATCTACGGGTACGTTCAATGCACTTATATAACTTTAAATGTTGTGTTTGATTTTTTACTTACCATAAGAAAAGCGATTTAAAATAATAATATTGTGTTTGGAAAATAAATTTAGAATCGTGCAAATGAAATAGAAAAAAAAACGGATGAATACATCAGAAAATAAATTCACTTTCCTCGGAACATTGCAATTCCATTCACAATCACTTCTATTGTAAATATCGTTTACCAAGAAAAGAAAAAGGATGTAACAGCATCCACTTCGTTCCACAAAGAAAATGTATCAAAGCCGAGGGAAACGGTAAATAAGAAAAGCAAGAAAATACACGGCTCGCTGAATTTTACAGCATTAAATCGAGCAAAAATAATTTAAACTCGTCTTTCTCACGCAAAACCAGCGAGCGGCGAACGAGCGCGCGAACCACACGCACAAATAAGGCTCCGACAAAAACAGGGATCCCCGGCCGAAAAGAAATCCGCAGACCGAAATTAACAAGACCCTTCCAAAAATCTCGCTCGTAAAATCTCGCTCAACGTAATAGGCTTCGGGCAATAAAAGAAATACAGCGAGCGATAAAAGTGAAAGAGGACCAGCGGCCTCGGCGGGCCGTGTAATGCATCCGTTTCTCTCGGGAGACTAATCCCTGGCCATGTCCGGCCTTTTCCAATACCCCGAAAAGTATAAGGCGCCGCGAGAAAGTAAAAGTTCTCGCGCGGCTCGGACTATTGCGCGCGCGAGAATTCAAAGCGAGAAAATGAAAGAGAGCGAGCCTCTCTTTTTTTTCTATCTCGGCTTTTGGCGTGAAATAGGCGGCTCTGTATGCGCGCTCGAGCACCTATCGACGCAAAAAGTGAGAAGAACGGGCGCGATTTATTTGTTTTGAATCGGCCTTGAGCAGCGAGAGAGCCAGGCGGAGCGCTACAGTGAAATGAATGGCAACGGCGCGTCGACGCGAATTCCGACTGTTCCACTTTGTTCCCGATAGTTCTTTTTCTGCTTTCTTCACAGAGAGAACGCTTGTAATAGTTCTTTTGTGCCGACTTCTCGAAAGTTCGAGTGCGCGTCAAACGGGACAGATTGTCCAAGAGTAAGTGTACAGTAACTGATAGAGAACGTCAGGTTATAAACGTTATTATTGTAAAAGTCTATTTATCGTGTTTACTATTTTATCTTTGTTATATAATTTAAATGTATGGATTAACGTCTTGCGTGTCTACATATATTTTTAGGTTTTTTTAACAATATATTTCACTATAATCGATTCATTTTTCAATAATGATAATTAGAAACTAGTTATTCTGGCAACGCAATAACAATTCAATAAAATTGATATATGTTTATTATAAGTGGATTATAGAATAATAGAATTCGTAAAATGAATATTCAGTAACGAATTCAAGTGATTAAGAGTAGTTTGATGTATGCAAAACTTAACTGCATATCATCTGTCATATCAGTAAAATAAAGCATTTTGTAAATGACACGTTCAACGTATAAATTCACGTAAAGTTGCAGTTCATCGACACTATAGGCAGCGACCGCTTACAATTATTACGATCGTTATGTTAAATTGCACTGCACGTAAAGAGATAACGCAGAGAACAATGCATAGTAATTTTCTCATCTAAAAGGGAGTAATACTTGGAAAATAGTAATCTTTGGATTTTTTTCCCTTAACAAAGCGGAACTCTTTTGACCTAAAAGAAATGTTATTTTAATTAATTTTGAATTAACAGAAATCTCGCTGGCCTCGCCAGACTTATTGAATTTTTCTAATTTCAACGAGGTCCACCGCCCACGCATTTAATTGCGAACTTCTCAGAACTCGTTTGCGAATTCGTGGAATTTTCAATGGGCGCGCGCGCTCAAAAGGCGCCTCCATCTCCCTCCTCACCATTCTCCTCTCCTTCTTTCCCTGCAATACACTAAATACGAAAAATACGAAGTTTTTAGTCGGCGCTCGCTCGCGCACGGATATCATTACAACGTCGTGTGCGCGCGCGCGCGCGAGTTCAATAAAGACGGCTGCTCGTGCCGCGATTGGAATTACATTCGTCGAATAGCTCGCTGGCTTTAATTGCGACTCAATCGATCCCCCCTCGAGCGCACGCGCGAAATTATATTGCGAAAAAGCCGGAGGCCGAGGAGGATAAAGAGGAGAACTAATAAGAGAACTAAATTAGTTTTACCCGGAGCAGAAAAGTCGTCGCGCGGGCGCAGGGCTTTTTAGCCGGAGAGGCATTAGCGACGATCGAGAATCGCGAGAAAAGAGGCAGAGCGAGAGAAAGAGAGAGAGAGAGAGAGGGGAGATTGAGGAAAGTCTGCAGAGGACGTTCGGTAAAATTTCAATCTCTCTCTTTCTAGCTGCCTTTATTTGCCCACACAGTCGACGACGTATCGTTGTAGGTGGGAATATATATCGAATTTGCCGCGACTCAATTTATTCTCTGGATTGTATCCTTTACATTTATTTATTTTGCCCCGCTTTTTCGAGAGTCCACCGCCGACGGCTAAATTGATTAAAGCCATCCTTTATACAACCGTACTTACCGCAAAGTATTTCAAGGAAAATTTATCCTCTCCTGCTTTTACTAATACGCGTTTATTTGCTAATTATTTCCGTGTTAATAAAAATCTCCGCCAATAACGCGGGGCCAGACGGAAATTTATTTTTCCCCAAAATTCTGACCTCAAATTTTTCTGCCTCTTTGTGTACAACCTCGTCATTTCATCGGAAATTCCCGGCGCCCCGAGTGATCCGCGGATACCACGAGAGAGATATATGTTTCTTAAAGGAGGGGTCAGAGAGCGGCAAATCGCTATTATTAGAATCCCCAGCGTCTTCGGCTAAGCCAAAAACTGGTCAGCTCAGAAAAACAGAGCCGAGAGAAAAAGGGCCCTCGCAAAAACGCGATAAATTTCGAATCGAGCAACAGAAAAAGCTGTGCTTGTCAAAGCATCAATAGCGCCCTATATTCTCCAAGCTCTATATATGTATTTGTTGAACGGTAAAAAAAGATCTCTTGAGGGCGTAGATATTCGTCGAGTCGACACGCTATGGCAGTGCGGATTGAGTGAGCTACTGCGACACGATGATGAGGGAGTAGGACGAGTTTATATATATATACGTATCGAAAACTCACGGAAGCACGCCGAATAGACATGCATGATATTGGCGTATCAAGTATAAGCCGCTAAATTATTTATGGATTTTATTTCAGCATGCATAATGAGCTCTGGTTAAATATAGAAATTACGTGTTTTGATCTAAGGAAAAAGTTGAGTGGAAAATATATTGACATATTCTGATATTCCGTTGTTACCTTTTTCCGATGTCGAGAATTATGCGCGCGGTTTTTGTCGATGATCAGCGTGTGCATACGCTGCTTTCAGCGAGGACGTGCATTCAGGCGCATCTTGAAGAAATCCATGCGACGCCGTATAATCATGCGCATTCAATATACATTCGTTTCTATAGCTCGCTATCGGCTGGATTTATAAAATTGCAAATCTACACGGAGGATAGATTGTAATTTCATATACCGACGTATGACGCGCGAATATATTTTCTAGAAATACTGCATGTTAACAAGTTTGTTAGAGACGCGTGTTTTACGGGGCGGAAACTTCTTCTCTTGAAAAATCCTTTTTACATCTGAAAACAAAAGAATATTTTTCAATTTAAAAACAAAGTAGCATAAATATTGAAATTTAATATTTTTAAACGAATGTAAACAATAAATTTAAATAAATGTAAATCAACGGAATTATCATCATAAAGTAGCAGCGCGACGTTCTATCCGAAACTCATATTTCTCTTCATTTCCCCTCTAAACCTTTGCGCTTAGCACGCATCACAGCAGCATGTAATTCTAGTCGTCACACCTCGCTTTTCCGGCAACGCATAACAGACGCGTCCTCGCGCGCGTAACGCTACACCCTAGCGTTCGCGCGCCTTTGTCTATGTGTAAACAAATCGTCAAAACGCGACAATGCCTTCAAAATCTTCCATTTTTTTTCCCACAGGCGCGAAATCCACGGAGAATCGGCTTCCTGGTGATGGCCGTGTGGGTCGTGTCTCTGGGCGTATCGCTGGCGCCGCAGCTCGGCTGGAAGGATCCGGAGTATCTGCAGCGCATCGCCGAGGGCAGGTGCCTCGTTTCCCAGGATCCTGCCTATCAGGTAGGTGAAAATTCTCCTGTGGGATATGAAATTTGTTTATCGGCGAGTCGCGTGAGCTTCCTTTGTTTTTCTTTTCTTATCCATGAAGAAGCAAAGACAACGAAGGCTTTGTTATAGGCTCAAAGTAAATCTTTATATCTTATCTATCATGAGTTATGCCGCTACTCTAAGACATCCGAAAATATTTTTGTCCTCGAAAGGGAATCATTTTATTAGCTGTTAAATCTGTCACGCCCGCTGGTAACGTATAGGGCGATTGCCAATGTTGCAGCTATCAATCTCGCTCTTTGAGGATGGATGCACGTTACGCGAGCAATCGCTTGCTGTTAACTGTAAAGCGAAAAACTTAGCCAATTGCACGTTTACACGTAGCAGTAGCAGCTTCGAAAAATTCGATTAAAGCCTTGTTCCAATTTTGTCTTAAATTGGTCGAAAGGCGTAAAGCTGTTTTTATGTCTCGCAGTGGCCGTTTTCTTTTTATTGTATGGGGTTGAATATATATTTTTTATATCTTCATCTTCCGATATAGTTGAGGCTTTTCATGACGCGCTTCCAGAAAAATAATCGATCAACTACGTTTTTCTATTGAGAGAATTAATATGCTCGAAAATTGTTTTGTGTGTGTGTATTTAAAATTGAAGTTTTTAAAATTTTGAAATAAACTATTCTAACTATAATTTTGTTTGTTCTCCATATTAAAAATAAATTATAGCTGACAAATAATAACTAATAAATAAATGAATAACGAATGAAAACAAGTAATGGAAAAGAAAATAATGGATTTTTTCACGTAATCTAATTTATCTATTACAATATACAACGTAGTTCCTTTTAATTATACTCTTTTGTTTCTGCAAATTAATTAAGCCGACTAAAAACGCTCCAATGGGAAATTGGATTTATTTTATCCATTTCCATTACGTAAATTAAAGAAATATAAGTAAATAAATAAATGAAAAAAATTCGATTCCTCTTTCTAGCAATCCACTTTGCACTTAAAAAGGCAAGCAAAAAAGCGCCTCCATTCCGAAATCGACTTAACAATAGGGACTCTATCTGCATACCGTGTATCATGAAATGAGAGCTCAACGAATACCCAATATACTGCACGGCTTACTTGCGCTCTCCTTATATATACCTGCAGCGCTGCAAAGTTTTCCCGGGGTGTCAAATAAGGTTATTCCCCAGACAAACTCGCTGATTGGTTAGCGCTAGGAGATCCTGCGTCACTCTCAGAGAGCTGCTGCTGTGCCAGCGAAGCCAGCGGGATATAGGCAGCCGATAAAAAGGCAGGCTCCCGCTTTTAATGGATTAGTCTCATAGAGAAAGAGAAAGAGGGAGAGGGGGTGGGGGGAGGAAGACTAGGATGAGAGGAGAAAGGATGCACCGATAAACCGACGTATCGAATGTTGGTTCTGATACTGATCGAATTATCGTCAATCCTGGTCTCTTTTCCTTCCGCTCTTTCTGACTCAAGCGAGCCTCGTTTCGAAAGCAGGCGAAGATTCGATGCGCGCGTACTTCAATTTCGCTCTTCTTTTTCCCGGCAGAGTAGAGGGAAATTTACAATCGTGATGAGATACTGAATAAACACATGATTTCGCTAATCTATTCGTACTCGCGCGCTTATCTAGAAACGTAGGCGCGCACGTAAGCGGGATGCCATGGGAATAATAACGCGCTTCAATTGACGTTTGGATTTAAATAAGTATTTATTCAATGATTTATACAGCAATAATTTTTTTTCTTCCCCAAAGTCAACTCGTTTAAAGAGAATTGCGAGATACATTGAAGTTAAAAAGCGTAGTTTACTTACTTTGCTAAGTGATTTAAAAGAATTAAGTTTTATATTTGTAGCCTAGTACGTTTAGCGTTCGCATCAATTTCTCCATCATTTTAACTTTATCCAAGTAGTTTATTGTTTCCTAACCTAATCATTGAAGGAATTTAATGTGATAAAATCAAGTATTCGTGTAATCCCTTTCTTAGCTATTTTCACTCTCGAAAAGTTAAAATGTGTTTCGTTAGCTTAAACGGATTCATTAGTCAAGAATCGCAACTTTAATCTTTTCTAATATTATCAGATTAATCAACTTTATTTCCTGAGCGAACGAGATTCTAAGCATCGACAAAATAAATCATAGATTAGAAATTTTGAATATTAAACATTTCCACTTTTATTCTAAAATTGCATAAAATCTTCAAAACAAAGCTCCTAAACCATCTCTTTGATCTCGTCGAATGCTCAATCTTCCGACTTTGTAAATAACAAGTTCGCTTGGAAAACTTTTGTAACCAGCCGTACACGGAGCCGCACTTTCTCACGTGTGAATGATTTCCATTAGACGCTCCGGTGGCTCTGGCGCTGCTCTGTGCTAACGAAAGTTAACTCTAGCTTCACTCTACCGAGCTAAGAGTTTGGAGAGAGAAAGAGCAAGGGCAACCGATAATGGGGACTTGAAGAACTGAGGGGCGCGTCTCAGTGTAGGCGCTGGGTGTAATTGCATTTTTGTTTGACGTTACGCTGGGAATCAGTTTGGCAGGTGAGGTTCGTTGTTCGGAAGTTTCGCCCTCGCGGTAGATTAATTCATCTTAGCATATCGTTGCTACTGCTGAGCGTATTATGCAAGCGGCACTTTAAAAGGGAGAAAATTTTGCATTTTCTTTTGATGGATGCATAAGCTCATTCGCTCGATTTAGCTCGCTTCGCGTAATCCAAACTTTGGCTGAGAGTTTGAGTTTCATTTCATAATGATGATTTACAGAAATAGTTTATCTTAGTCGGTATATCTGGTAAAGTTTGGAAAGAGTTTATTTTGTTTAATGAATTGTATTGCTATAACGGCTTTGTCGTTGCCAACTTTATTACAATTAGCTTTAATCTTATATCAATGGTTTTTCTGAATCTTTATTTACGATGGTCAATTGCATAGTTAGAAATTGAAATTTAATACGATTTTATTTGTGATAATAAAATTTAATGATTTTGTTTTATTGATTTCGTTTTATTATCAAATTTAATAAAGGATTAATGTCCTGTACAGTAGAATTCAATAAGAGAGAAACATTAAGCAATTAATATGATTAAATATATTTGTAAATGCTTATATTGATAACAATATTAATTACGTGGGTGCAATGAGAATACATTATCATGAAAACGATATACGCTTAAATGTCTTTAAAAAATAACATAATTCTAGAATGTAATATTAACTCAATTAATAAAAACTCAAAAAATTAAATGGCTTAATACTGTAGAAGCTTCTTCGGTACCAATAATTTTAAATTAAAGTTGATATCAATTATAAATATAAAAGTGCAACATCGAAAGATCTCAATACTTTTAAAAGCTCCTTATGTTTATGATAAAAAAAAATATAAATATATTCTACCTTACAATGCACAAGCTTTTGATTTATAAAACAAATATATTTAGCTTAAGAAAAAATATTACAAATTTTAAAACTTGTTTTCAAAAACTGTATAACACTATATGTTTGATAAAAGCTATTTAATGTCGAATTGTTTTATAAAGTTATTACAAAAACATAGGCAACAAGACAATGTTTCGTACCTCTGTATATAACTGGACTTCCGAATGTTATTAAAATAATAAATGTAACAAAGTTCTCATAAATAAAATTCTTCCATCTCAAAAAGCTTTCTCCTCGATGAAATAATTTTACTTTTACATGTACCGTACAAAACATTTACAAACTGCAAGGAAAAAGAAAAGGAGAATTAAATCGACATACCGCATCTATTTTATTCCAGATTTTCGCAACGTGCGCTACGTTCTACGTGCCGCTGCTGGTCATCCTTTTCCTCTACTGGAGGATATTCCAGGCCGCGAGGAGACGGATTCGCAAGCGGCCAGGCACAACTATTCAACCGCCGCGCGAGCGCAGGGGGATCCTCAGGCTCGTTCGCAGAAGGTTGTTTATACAATTCGCATTTCACATTTTAACGCATGCATACACGTATATGTGCATATGTCCATTCTGCGACATCTGCTCGACAAGCTCAAGTGAAACCCGCGCGAGCTTGCTTTACGCTAGTAGTAACGGCCATGTTAAGTCAGACATGAAGTAGAATTAGCGTATGGGGACGCTGGAGTTTCAAGTAGTAATGTCAGAGTCCGCTCGGACCAGCTAGACTACTCAGAGTTTCTAGAAATTGGACGGGATTAGATGTTTTATCCTTAAGGACGATTTAGATGTTTAGAGTTTTGCTGTAATTGATGCCATTTAATAGTATGAATTCGAAATGTTTTATCCGTGGCAATATTGGCCTTACTAAATAAATAAAATAACTATTTTGAAAAGTACTAAATAGAAATAAAAAACAAAAATTAATTTTAATGCATACTATTTGATAGATAATTACTTTTTTAATGAGTCTTATCAGTAAATTATGAAGCTTTATAGTATTATTATTACATCAAGGTCAATAAGCACCTCGTAAACCGATAGCTACGAAGATCAGTTATCCCTATAGTTTCTGAAATTCATTATTCTAAGAATGAAAAGGTTGCTTTCACAACAATCAACAAACATTCATTATAAAATTTGTGTTTTTTTTATACATTATTATTATGTAAACGTCACTATGTAAAAATTAATTATAAACAAATCCCGCATTAACAAAGTAAAAACACTCTCTATTTCCCTAGAAGTCGCAATAACCAACCAAGTATAACACCTCGCTCCAAATTAACTTTCCACAGCCCCCGCGAAGAATCGACCGCCTTCACCATAACCCGTTCAACGCCCGACCACTCATCAGTATCACCGGAGAAATCCTCCTCGTACAACGGCGCGAACCCGGCCCCGCCCGCTTCAGCCACCTCCACGACGACCCTGACCACGACCGCCTCGACGACGACAACGACGACGACGACGACCACGACGACGCTGACGCCCGCGACGCCGGCGCAGGCATCTACGCGCCGAACGCGCGAGACAATCGAGGCGAAGCGCGAGCGCAAGGCCGCCAAGACCCTGGCCATCATCACCGGTGCCTTCGTCGCCTGCTGGCTGCCCTTCTTCTTCGTCGCCCTGCTCCAGGCCGTCTGCGTGCCCTGCGAGCCGCCGGAGCTGGTGGCTAGTATCTTCCTCTGGCTGGGCTACTTCAACAGCACCCTCAATCCTGTGATCTACACGGTCTTCTCGCCCGAGTTCAGGCAGGCCTTCAAGAGGATACTAGGCATCGGGCCGCCCAGGCCCGTGCGCTGATGGACTGCTGGGATAGATTGAAAGTAAGATTTTGGATGTGTTGGCTTTTGTTGAAGTAATTGCATGCACAATAGTTTTTTTTTTTGTCTATTTTGATTTAGATTTTCATTTTAAAATCACTTTCATTATGGTAATGAGCGTTGGGTTAATTTTTCGTTTACGATCGTTATTGTAAGCTTAAAAGTTTTCTAAAGCACTGCATCATATCCGAATACTATTTTTCAAGTAGATGAGCACACTTCAGAGTTGAAAAATGAATAACTACGTACAGAAGAAAGGGCTGAAATTCTTTTATCTCATTTTTCGTTCATTAATTTACTAGTCACTTATTCCATTGTTTAAATTTCACGTAAGAAGATTTTCGGTTTAAAAAATCGAGAAAATGACTAATTTTTCGAAAATTTATTCTCTACTTCTTTCATTTAATTCTGATTACATCGACATTTAGTAGGACTTTCAATTATGCTAATTACTTGAGAAATAATTTTCCTTTTTGCGTAACTTCGTATATATATTTTTGGAAGTTTTCCAGGTCAATCTGATAACAATCCCGAATTCTCTAAAATTTAAAATAATGATCCTCAAAATTAAAATAAGTGTCGATGTGGTAAATTCACTTGAGCAGTAATTTCCATATTTTTCAACATAACGTATCCACTTAATAAAATATGGAATACGTGCTCGATGACTGAGCAATTTCAAACTCATTTCTACTACACTATTAAACATACAAACATTAAATTTAATACGAATAAACTGGATACGAAATTTTTGATACGTGCGTTAAAGAACATTAATGCAAATGATGACAATTTCGTATATATTTACATAAACTTTATTTTAACGCGCGCATCGAAAATTTCGCTTCCAGTACATTTACATTAAATTGAATGAACAATTTACCAGTGTATTTCATTAAGTCTCAGCTCATCGTTTACATCCCGTAGCCACTGTGGCCATCCGCCTATACGTACGTGCATAAATTGACGACCTCATTAGTCACCTACTGTTCTCCACCCTTACAAGCCCCCTCATACGCTAATGCGCTCATCTAACGATTAAAATTCGAGCCGATGGATGAACAATAACGTCAGCATAGGTCAATCAGTAGCGCTCCGTAATTGTAGCTAAACTGCCGCTGCTGCGTATGCATATAAGGAGCGATTGGGTGATTATTCGCGGCAGCTACTAGGGGGGCGAAGACGGCACAGCGCGTACACGACGCGTGCGTTTTAATCAATTAACAGAAGAGGAATGGCTCTATACCTACATGTTTGAGGACCTTGTCAATATCTTTGGACTTGATTGAGAGAGCATAGTCTTTAGGTCTGTAAAGAGCCGCTATATAGAGATTCATTGATTTAATTTGATTGATTGATTTGACAAGCGGCTGCCTTAAGGAATTAAAGACGGAAATTAATTAATTATGCACTAGAAAACAGAAGCTTTCGATACCGAATTAATTAAAAAATGCATTGAGATTCGCCGTTAAATTAAGTGCCCGAATTTAAGTCAATGTTTCAATTTTTTATAAAGTTAAAGTTAAGTTTTTATAAAACTTTATACTATAAAATTTCATCTTTTCATGATCAATCTACTTAGTAAATATTAACGCTGCTCTGCGACGAATATTGAATTTCCATCAAATAACTAGAAATTTAATTTCTGCCTGTTAATCGTTGAACTAAGTAAGCAGATAATTATATTACTTACGATTAATTACCTCTAATAAATTATCTAGGACTATTAAATTACAAGATATAGTAAATTTAATATCCAAAGGTCACTTAAAGAGTATAGCATTTTTTTAATTTTTTTTTAATACAATAACAAATTAAAAAATTATTAATAATTTAAAAAATAATAAATTTTTGAAAACTTCGTTCGAAAATTTAAACGCCTGGCAATTAATCACAACATTTAAAGACATCTTTCGAAGCCAGCTCGCTGACTCTCTAGTAATTTTTTTTTTCATCTCCACGAGCATCCACAACACGTGCGCACGTACATAATGCAGCTATGCATGTGTCCTCAAGACGTCGGCCGTTCTGGCATCGATTTAATCAATCAGTAGCATATTGATAAAAGGTCGTCCCCGTCGTTAGCTTGCCCCCTCTAATTAGGTTAGCGCAAAGCATACTTATAACCTCCTCCAGCTCGCGCGCTACTCGTTTTTCTGTCGCTCGCGCACAACGCCTACGCCAAGTATCATTTTTAGTCACGCGATGTATCGACGTGTCGGCAGACGGATAACTGGATAACGCGCGACGGCTTGATAATTAATCGAGTTTTTCGTCGAAATTTCGTTGTCGCGCGCGTTTATTTTCGTGGTTGCCAAGGGAAGAGCGGGCGATTATTATCTAGCTTTTTCTAATGCCTGGATGTTTGAAGACCCTTTTTTTGCTTCTTATGCATGGGAATGCTCGATGTCATATTTGTTTTCTCCATTGATTGCAGTAATTTGAGATTATTGTAAAAGATCTGAAAGGTTAAATGTATGGCTGGAATCGGAAAATTCTACACTAGAACATTCTTTACCTTGATGGAAAAATAAGAAAATGAATTTATATAAATTTTCCTATTTTTTTCATATCAATAAGTTTTATGGTAGACAGGACTTGTGTTTACAAATATTGATCAACGTATTATCAATGCTTTGCATGCTTTTGAATAGCTTTTTATAGTTTACGGGGCAATTTTTCACATAGTTTTTTACACCGCTGAACTCAAACAGAAAATCGATGTCTATACTTTTAAATAAAATAATGTACGTTACAAGGATAAACTGTAAACTTGCATATCATCGGCTTTATATTAAAAGTAGCTTATAAAACAAGACTTTTCGCTAAAGAATTTTAAATTTTTGAGAAGAACAAAGTTTTGCACTCGCGGCAGCTTGTTTTTACCTCGCGCATTTTTATTTGTGCAAAAACAAGACAGGCATGCTGTAACACATAAAATTTTTTTTTAAGGTCCTGATGTAACGAGTGTCGCGAAAAATTGAAGATCCGACACTGCTTCACACACGGTGGAGCCGACTGGAAAAGTGTTCACAAGTGCAAGGGACACTATGTAAATGGGAGCATTTTTCAAAAAGTGTATTTATGACGCCACCTACACGAAAGCCAGCTTATAGCTTAAGATCTGTATAGACTAAAATAAGACTTTAAAAATTCTGAGTAAGAGAATAGAGAAAGGATATCTCGATTCGTTAGAAAGCCTAGATAAATTTATCTTTATGCGCCTACAATTCGAAAAATCGCAAGTGGCGCCTCTTCGTTGCATCAAACCGTTTTTTACAATATTTTCTTGTTACATTTCTTGCCCTCATTATTTTATTTATTTATTTTTTTTATAATGTACGCTAAACATTACTCAAAAAAGGCAAAAATATAAAAAAAAAAAACGTAAGAAACGAGACGCGTCCACCCTCTACTTGAGCCCTAGAAGTGGACGGAGGTCGTTGCTGACTAAAAAAAAAGATAAATCTGATGAATAAATTTGCGTTTCTCAGTACGCGATGTATCCTCAAGATATCGTGTACCGCTTATAATAATAATATTACTCATAATAATAATAATCATAATAATAATAATAAAAAAATTAACAATAATAATAAGAAAAAGAATAAGAATAATAAAAAACGAGTGAGATGAACGCGACCTAACTGGAAAATATCATACGTAACTATTGAGTAAGAATCTTCTTCAAATCTCTTTCCATTTTGTATTATAAACATAAAACAACTCTAAAATCAAAAACGAAAAATATAAGCATGTTTATTTAAACATACTACTGAAACACATTATTGTGGCTGATGGACAAAGTTCGTCGTTTTCCAAAAATTTATTAAATGTTAAACGCATGTTTTACTTGTAAAGATCAAATTTTGTATTTTAGAAAATTTGTTTCAATTGTTATGCTATTGAAAATATCATTCAAATTTTATTAATCGTTCGAGATCTTCTAATATTGTTCTATCGTTGGCGTAGGTTAGTAAAAGTTTTTTTACTAAAATTGGATTTAAAAGAAAACTTTTACTAAATCAAATCCATTAACACAATTAAAACATCAACACGAAAATAATTTAAAAACAGATTTAAGGAACATTTAAAATGTGAACTTTTAAGCGTTGAATGATATATACAGTGATAATACACATATTCAGGAAATATAGAGGTGGCAAATTGAGTCGATATTATAAGTGGCAAGATCGCGTCTTCCGCAATCGACGAGCGAGTATATATACTCGACAATAGCGAGCGGACAAAGCGCGACGGTATAAAAAAAAGAAAAAGAAAGGAAAAAAACGGGAAAAAAGTGTAGCTTGTAGTTTTTTACGCGTCGTATATCTCTTAGTTAAGGGCCGTCGCATGGTCTACCGATAAAATGAATTTTTCGCAAGCGCGTCTTCTTAAAGAGCACATACATTTAAAAACGAAAGAGCCGTACACCGCATTCGTCGCGTTATAGAAATCGCTAGATTAAGACGTGAGGAATGTCAATACGTAAGAGAGATTAATCTGGATAAAAAGCAGCGAAGGATTATCGATTTTAACGCTCGGTCAGAATAATGAATTTCGTTGCCTAGGTGCATGTTGCGTACTCGTAAATTATATAAACGTAATCTGTTAAGAACTGTATATATACATACACACCACAACCGTATATTATTTAAACAAATGAGAAAGAAAAACAGAGAGAGAGAGAAAGAGAAAGGTTGTCTAATAAGAATGACGTATTATATCGTTCGCGATTCATATTATTGTATTCGAGCGAAATTTATTGTGTGAAATAAGAAAATAAAAATCGCCGACCGGGAAGAGCTCGGGTTGCTTTTTATATAATATAGATACACTAAGAGATTCTGAATTTCATGCGTAGAGTTATATATGTATTGCCTTAAACGTGTTTTCCTTGTAAATAATCTAACGAATGTTATTTTTACTGTATATTATTATAAACAGAACTATGGAATTGTTAAAGGAGGTAAATTTTATCCAAGAGCGGTTAATTAAGGTAATTACTATATATTGTTGGTAGAGAGTTGAGTAATTTATATATATATACATATATATCATATATATTATATTTCACGCGCGCGATTTTTCGTCTCCACGCACGGAGCCTGAGATCTTCCTGGTCCCTGTGATTATAACTCGTATGAAAATTTAAAATAATACTGGTATGTAAACATATGCGTATGCGATTAAAAATCTTGACAGATGTTATCTGTTACGAAAAAAATTAGAGGCAACTTTTCTATTGAATCGACATGATTCGTCTGCTAATTAGAATAGCGCGACACAAAAAGAGCCCGACGATTTTCAAATAATAGATTCCGCGCTATTTTCTAATTAGCAGGCGTTTGCTACTTGATTTAAGGGAGTTGGCAAAATATTAAGAGACAAAGAGTGTCAACAATTTACAAGCCCTGTTTCCAGCTGTGTACACTCGGAGGCAGCCACACTTACACAGGCTTTAATCATTGCGAGCGTCGTGCGTTAAGCTCGAGGGAACGACGAGCCAGAAGTTATAATAAGGAGCTGCGCACGTGTCAAGAGGCTACGCGCGGCTTTATTGTTCGGGCGAACGACGAGAGAGAGAGAGAGGATGTAAGTTTAAATTATTACGCTTATGGAAGAAGAGAGCTGGGCGCGGATTATATCTTCCGACGTACAAATAATCTGCTCGCGTACTGCGTTGAATTATGAAAAGAAACGAATATGTGTGTGTATATATTTTCTTTTCATAATTGATATATCCTGATATATTCAGCCACCCAGAGGGACACACGTGCATTTGCTACCTTGACATATGTACGAAAAGCGACATTGTATATTTGAAGAAGAAAAAAAGCAGAGTTGTAAAGATACGTCGTTGAGTTTCAAAGAATAAAAAATATCAGGCGGAAATTACAAAGTACTTCCTCGCTGTTTTATTATTTGCCCTTTGAGAAATACAAGATCCTTCATTATTTTTTATTTAAATGAAACGTTTTTCACCCTTTTTAATTTTTTTAAGTAGGTTTTACGTTCACTTGAATATAATGACATTTTTCTTTTCATCAACTTAATATATGTTGACTTTTCGAATCTTTTCATTTCCAGCTATTATTAATGTATATTCTTTATTACAACAATTTTCAAGTTTTATTCATTTGAGTAATTAAATTAATTTTTGACTTGGAAAAATATATGGTAAGTATGAGTACATTTTTTATTTATCAGTAAAAATCAGACAATTGTCAAACAAAGACAATGTTACAAATCATAAGCAAAACTAAAAATTTGTTATATAGTAAAGTATATTTCTTGTAACATCACCAGCTATCATTTTATGAAACATTTATAGGTCCAAACTAAATATTTTTTTCAAAATCGAGTCAATAAATATCCTTCCAAAAATAGCCTAGATATTCGAAAATCCTCGCAAGAGCAAGAAAAGAGAATAGGCGAGAGGTGCGAGAAATAAAAGATTAATGCCCCATTAGCAAATGAAAGGTAGGTCCCTTTGTTCGAGGGGCAAAATTAGCGCGCACCTTAGGCAAAGGTAGGTTCTTTCGTAATTTGGCGAGCGCGCCTCCTTCTTCAGCTCAGGCCTCGGAATAAAACGATCCTCCTCTTTGGTGGGTATAAAAGGCCGACTGCAGCTTATTCGCTGGGCGCATGAAAACCGGGAGAATTGTGATTTATCGAGTCAAGCAGGCCAGGGGCTGCAAGCCTCTCGGATTTCACATCAATTTGCGAACGTTGAGTAACGCGGTGAACAACCGAGCCACTCGAAGCCTGGCGCACATACCACTCCAGACGAGACAATGGCTTTTGCTGCATAGTCAGGTGAGTTTGTGTATGCGTGGCTGTGTCTATGTGTGTGTGTGAAAGAGGGAGAAAGAGAGAGGGAGAGGCGAAACGAGAGCGCAAAAGGGATGAAAAGATGAGCGCGGCTGCGTGGAGGTTGAATTTTGTGAATCGATGCGGCGCGCGAGCGGTCGTGCTGCATGATAATAGCTCTGCGCTGGGATTTTTCGTCTGCGATTGTTTATTTTAATGGCAGTGAGTGCTCGGTAAATTTCGGGTTTGGCCTTGCGGTCACGTGACTCGAATTGTTTAGCTGTATTTCGCCGGGCTTTAGAAGCAGCAGCATTTATTCACGCTTTAATCCTCTTTGCAGATTAGCTTGATTGGTATGCGTTCTTTAATTATTATATATTCTCTTGGCGCTACGTCTTTTATTTATGGAGAATATATTCTCGGATAATGTTGCTAAGTTATAACAATAATACTCGTAATAATAGTATTAGAGTTTCGATATCTGTTCTGTTTATAGTATTCGTGAACATTTTTTCTTATAAATTATTTTTGCTTAGATTATTGTTTTACGGTTTCTGTTTATTTAGGAGAAAAAATATGAAAATACTAATTTTTATAAAAGTTATTACTAAAATATTGGAAAATAAAAAATGTTTCTAATAGAAATTTTCATTTGTAATGTAAGACTTTATATTTCTTATAAATATAAATAAAAACTATAAATAAAAAACTCTAACAATTAATAATTAAAATATTTTTATCCAACATTTGACAAAAATTAATCATATCATTGAATGTAATAACTTAAATTTCCCTAAATTCACTATAAAAGATTTTCAACTAAATTCGTTGAATATTTCAGTGGATGTACAGGTATTTGATGTATATGTATAAGTATTTCAAAATATTTAATTAACAAATAATTCCACTGAACCAAAGCAACACAAATACCTGTAAAATTAAAAACCAAAGATAATAATATTGAATTTATATTGAAGAGAAAATAAACTTGATTAATTTTAAAATAAAGATTGTAATTCTACATCGTTACGAGGAACTTGGTAACTGTAAAAATACATATTTTTTTATTGATTATATAAATAAATATTAAAAATGATACAAAACAATTTCAAGGAAATAAGAATTAATTGAAAGAAATAAATAAGTCAATCATCTCATTAAAAAGTCAGACTTATTCCTAGCAAGAGCTCGTAACCTCCACTTTAACACAAAAAAAAAGAAAAAAAATTCTACTATTTCTCCAGTAAGCAGCATTCCAATTCGAAATAAAAAAATTTCAGCCGGTCCTCCCAAGCTCAAATCAGATTAAAAAATGTTGTCAGCCCCAAGATCGCAAAGTCAAGATTGGCCACTCACACACGTGCCCAACTCTCGCACAGCGACTGAAAGCTCTCCTCGCGCTGCGTCCGTGGTCATAATATTATAGCCCGCCCGGGGGCTTTGTGTGCCGCTCGGCGAGCTTTCGCGTGAAAAAAAGCTCGGGAAAGGAGAAAAAGGAGGTCGTTTTCTACGCACTCCCTCTCACGAATAAACCGTTCGCGTTTATTCCGCTCACGCTATCGGGGGCATAAAGATTCCGGCACGGACTCTGTCGCGAGTCCAACGTGCCTTATTACCGGGGACACGAGCACGAAGGGAAATGCCGGCGTTATGACAACTGAATTTTCTCCTTTCGGCCGCGGAGCTCGAATTTCTCCTGCGTGTGCGTATCCCTCTTATTATTCGAGCTTTCGGTTTTTCTGTTTGCGGCCTTAGCTTCGTGGCCGCGCCTCGACGCTCGTCGTATAGGAATGGCGCCCTTGTGTAAATAGGGGCTGAGCTTTGTTACGATTTCATATAGGGGGTCAGTGGTTGGAGATTGTTAAGCGAGTTCGGGAACGAGTGCGTGGAATTCCTGATGCTGGCTACCACTTTGCTGAGTACCTGGCCGAGTCTTCTCGTGAGCTGTTGTTCGTAATTATCTGGTTTTCGGTTCGTACGCTGTATCATGATTTTTTTAAATTGACGAAGATGCTTATACTATGTTTAAAGCAAAAGTGTTTTTAACTTTGTAAACAAATAATGTATTATTAGAGAAAATAAAGTTAAATAATCTCGTTGCTCTTAAAAGATATTATAAAACACCTTTTTTTAATAAAAGCGTTGATGTATAGTATACCGACATTAGTTTTTTACCATGACAATAAGATAAACGTCCCAAGTCACGAGGACCTACTGCCTGAAGAAAAAAAATCTTAAAAATGGCAGCAAAAAAGAAAAATCCCGATTGCTCACTTTGTCTCTAACACTCCCTGAGTATAGTCCACTCACGCGCTACTTTATCCCCCCTCGGCTAGCCAGCGGGTAGAGGTTGAACGACCTTGACACCTTTCACTCGACGACGTCGTAAATTTGTCGGGAAAAATATACCGGGCGCTCGCGAGAAAATTGCTCTAAATGCACAAGTCTCGTAAAAAAAAAAAGCGGAACTCCGAGCTCCCTGCGCGTTTTATCGATGAGAGACAGAGAGTCTACGCGCGTGCCGTGGGTTAAAGATATACAGCTGGGAAGTTCTCTCGAAGCCAAGTGGCGCGCTCATTTCATTTTGATCCTCCGCGCCGCTCTCCTTTATTTTTCAATTTGCGCCCCGATCAACGCAATATTTCAAGCGAAATTTTACGCCCTGGAATGATTGATTCGCTCGCGCAGGTTAAGTTTAGGAGGAGCTTCGCCTGCCTCACATCGCTCGGCCCTGTTTTTTTTTTCGTTGTTTTTCTCTTTCTAAGAACGAAAAGGAGAAAAAGCTACTTGGCAAGCCGAAGAGCCGCTATCGGAGGTGAAAAAAGCATTTCATTCATTAGTCGCGGCTCGAAGAGTTTTCCCCGAGAGAGAAAGAGGGCGGGTATTTTGAAGTTTTGCGCTCCCGGCGCGCGCGCGCTTGCCTCATAAAAGATTCAGCGTGGGTAAAGTTTAGGGAAAAAAGAGTTTTAAATTCGTCTGGTATATGCCAGGAATGCGGAGCTGGCCCGGGCATTGGTAATTAAAGAATTCTCCAGGATTGTGCGATATTGTTCTTGATCTACATGGGATAGACCCGTAATTTGGAATCTCTGAGATTCTTATTCCGTTGAAACGAAAAAGATAAGAAATAACTCCAGCTAATTTCCAAGTTTTAAAAAAGTAGAGCCGAGAAGAATTTCAAAATCACGTCGAAAACAGACGATTCCCAAAACTCAGCGAAAAAGCAAAGTTCCAAAATACCAGTTTTCGCATAAATCCAGAGAGAATCGCTTTCCCAGCGGCAAAGTTGCTAAATCGCCAGAAGAGGTCCGCCACGGTAATCTCTCGATTTCTGAGAATTTTTCAAAGAGGGCGTAGAGGTGGCCGCTAAAGCGCACTCAGCGGACCGACGGTGCGGCGAACCGAAAGGAGAGCGCCGGAAGGGCTAGTAGTAGTCTCGCGAGTGGCGTTTTCCGCTGTAACTGGATTACCCATCGAGAAAGAGTTCAAGCAGTTGTAAGGGCGTAAATTTATTATCGCCCTGGCCCGACGAGAGCTAAGAAGGCCCGCGGGCGATCGCCGCGCTCTTTTCTTCGGAGAGCTCGGAGGGGAGAGCTGCTACAGGCCAAGTTTATCGTCGCCAGAGAACACCGGAAAACTAGAGCCTCGTACGACGCCCACTTTTGCTCCTGCACTTTTCCTCCTCATCAACGAGTTTCTTTTTATTCTCCGAGACTTTTTTTTTAAAGCCAAGCAGCACCGGAAGGGATTATACGTTGAGAGTAAATATCGGGATGGACGCTCGTAAATCAGCGTTCAGCTAGAAAGTAAGTTATGGGCTGCCAGGTGTAGAAAAGTATGGGTTTAGTTTACGGAAGCGACTGCGATTTGATGATTTATTATTTTATATCAGTTCGTCTTGATTATGCAAGCGGCTATTCATTTCTAGCCGATATTTTTCATGAAATGAAAAATTGAGAAAATAATTATTTTATTGGAAAATTAAACTTTGCCAATTCATTGGAACTTAAGCAATTTGAAAGATATTACGTTGGAATATTGAATTACTAAAGTTAATGGAAAATCCATGCACACATTATTCTTTTTATCACTGGAAAAACAGCAACTAAAAAACAATTAGTATCAAAAGAGAATGAGATGCACTCATTATAAATTTACGCCTTACCGCGTTGGAATCATTCTACTTGACTTGACAGCAGCATTTTAATTATTTAGTCAATTTTAAATTATTATGCTTTTAAAATATTAAAGCAATAACTCTCTTATATATTATTTACTTTAAATGTAATTTTTAAGATTATTTAAATTTATACTTTATTTTCTAAAGTTAATCCCGTTAATTATACATAAATTTTTTGATTTTTCATAAAGTCTGCGAAGGCACGTACAGTTCACGGAAAATAAAGGAAAAAAACAGCATCCGCATGCAAGGATTACAATTGAGCCCGACTATACAGCGAAACAAATTCCCTCCAAATTTAATAAACGCATCGTCGCGGTAGGTGTACACGAATAAACACACACCATGCGTCGGTGATACATATTCAGTTACACGCGAGAACGGGAATCTCCGCCCTGGGTGGATGGGAAAAATTTAATATACGCACAAGCCGCATAAAAAATATTTATTCGAATGAGTTGGAATATTTCTTTCGCCCGGGGGAGCCGTGTATTCGTTAAGTTCAGGGACACGCTTTTTTTTCTCTTCGTCTTCTCTTTGCGACTTGTATCTTATACTATGGTTGCGAGAAGGCAAATGCCCAGGATTTCGTGGATCCATAAATCTAAACTACATAGTCAGCGGTAGGCTTGCATTTTTCTTATGCAATTTTTTTGAAAAGCGTATTTACTCATCAGTCGTGATTTTTTTTTGTCGCTGCTCTGTTGAGTATTTATATAAGTTCCTTATACTTCCGTCAGTCAGGACTTAACGAAGAATGTTTATGGCGACAGTTTTTTCCGCGATTCTTCATTCCTAGAAGGTGCGCGCAGTAGCTTTGCGCTGGAATTTACATAAGTTGGTTCGCTTTATATAATGGGATGGAATTTATACAGCCGACGAGCGGTATTAATAATGCCGTGAAGCTCGACGTGCGCGATGGCCAAGAGGACTTTTTCTTATTACTCTGGGGGAAAGAAAAAATTGTGATCCGCGGTAAATTGCACGATTTATTAAGCGTGAAATCGCGAAAATATGATGTCAAAAATTTTTTTCTGTCTATAGGGAAAACGGACTGTGATCGATGGCCGCTTATATTTGTTCATGAAATTGACTTAAGGGAATCAGCGGATAATTTAATCTTTAAATTTAGAAGAAAGAGATGTTTGAGGTAGCATAGA
>JAPYZA010000295.1:0-79004 GCA_030522685.1 Eupelmus azureus
AATTACTGCAATACTTTTAGTATAGGGAGATTCGCAGTAATTGAAGCACAGATGGTGTTTCTATTACTGCGATTTTCCATAAGAATACATGTTCGCAGTAATCGGGGCCGTCGCAGTAATACCCTCATTTACCCTACTATAACAAAATTTGTTATACTATTTTTCTTATTTTAAGATAAAATAAATAAATCTTTCGTTAAATGTGTATAAAAATGTCAGAACTAATATACCAAAACTTTCATATCTGCGATAAGCCATAAATAGGGTGCTTCCTCTTTCTATTCCAGACATCCCTATCATAAAAAATCATCAACACACACCCCCACTCACCTCCCACTTTAGCATTTTTCTATACATATCCCTCTCTCCCCCCACTTCCTTAACTTCTCGTCTCTCACCCCAACTTTAGCTTTAAATTGTTCGCACCTCGCTCTATTCGAACTTGCCTACACGGAAAACGCTTCCGAATTTCCAAGCGCAAGCTTTATGCAGGTTTGGTCAAGGCGCGAAATTTACGGTTAGAATGCTGTGCGCTAACGCGTTCGCCTAACGACCTTTTCATTATTCCGTCTCGCGCGTGCTTATCGCGCTGGGATAGTACAGTGTGTGCTGCGTTTGGAAGGTCATTTGTGAGGTAATCTGCAAGTTTCGTTTTTTTGGGAAAGGATTTTGGAATGTTCGAACGAATTGCTTTGCTAATGCGGATTTGATTTGTCGGAGAAGTCGGGTCTAATTTCTATTAGACTTAGGTAGCTGATTAGTGCATAAAGCATCTATGAAATATTTTAAGAAAAATCAGTGAAAAAAACATACAATCTTTATTTTTGAATCGAAAAAATTACTGCCAGCAAAAGAATTCTTGTAATATACATTTGTACTAACCTCACATAACATTGCTCAAACAAATACTTATCTTCTCTTACCTATTTCTCTCTTCACATAAGCTCAACTATGTATCTATTCGATTTGTCGAGCATGCGATTGCTGTTTTCTCTTCCCTATGCTGCAGTTGCTACTACGCGTTTCCGGTGGTAGTGACGTTTTACACCGATTGATTAATTGGCGACTCGATGCAACTGTTATTTATCGCTCCCTCGGTTATAGGCAAGCCAGCCGCTTTTCATTGTTATTTTATGCGTTATTGCGACTCGTGGGGATCTAAAACGTGATTTCCATAATAATTGGAAGCGTTCCTCGTGGAATTACAACTCGCATTGGTTGTGTGTAAAATTTTTTATCATAGGAGTGATTGAGTTCTTTTGGCAGAATGATAAAAAGGAGAGATTTGAGGATAATTTATGTATTTTTGATAGGATATTTCTTAGAATCGTTGTTTTAAGCTAATGTGCTTTAATAACATTAATTTAATATTTGTTATGCAACAAGTGATTGTTTTGATAAAAGTAATTCGGAAGAAAAAAATGTCAGAATATATCAATAAGTAATAGAGAAACGAACATAAAATACATATAAAAGAAATATCTATTGCAATTTATTTAGTTAATTTAACTATTAGGTAGGTAGAATAAAGAAAGAGTAGTACACTCAAAAAATGTGATAAGTAATAAATCGTATCGAACTAACAAGACAAAATAAACAAATTAATAAATAATAAACAAGAAAAGATGTTAATTCGAAAAGTGTTCAAAGAATAATCATAATATAAATTTTATACGACAAAAGGAATTGTAATCGACACTAACAATAATCTAGAAGGTTTTATGACTTACGTTTTAAAACAATCTTATCTAATAAAATTAACCATAAATACTAACAACTGTGTTTTCTCTACTGTAAAGCATAATATTCAATACAAACAAAAACTTTCGACTTAAGTCAAGACAAATTTAGCACCAGAGAATCAACCAGTATGAAGAGCATTTACTAACTCGTAAAACTGAAGAAGATCGTTATCCAATTTGTGATCTTCTTTTCTCTTTCTCCCATCGCCAAGTAAATCCATTAAATTTTGCAGTGTGGTAAAACTTGCCTTATCTTTTCTTTCTTTAGCGAATACTTTGCCACGAGCCTGTATGTGATAGCCGTTGCAACGAGCAGTGATTGATAAATTAGTATGAGAAATGGAGAAATGAAATGAAAGTTCGAATTGATATATTTATATTTGTCAGATTGTCGATATCTATATTTTTATAATTTATGATATAGGATTTGATATCTTATTTTAACTTTAACTGAAACAGAAAAAGGAAAGATGGAAACTAAAGTGAAAATAAAAAAAAATGCTTATTCAAGATGTACGTTGAGCAAGTTTGGAAAACCTTCATTTGAATTTTATTTCAGTTTTCATCGGAAAAAAGTTTTTGCAGGTGGAGTATGCTGCCGTACAACCGAAAAGGCAATGTCTACATACAAAGCGAAATATTGAAAATGCGATAAACTTTTTGCTCTCGCACCTTATATATTTTATGAATATCAGTGCAGACTTTTTTTAAAAATAAAATCTTATGATAAATGTAGTCAAAGAGTAAGCGTTTTATCGTATTTTCTTTATGTCTCTTGGCACATATCGCATTTTTTCATTTACGCTCTAGTATTGCTTATGGTATAAGTAGATATCATTAAACTTGTTTTATTTTCGTCAAATAAAGAGCAAGTAAGCTATTTCTTGGCGGTCGAACAAAACAATTGAGCAATTGTACAATTTTATTGTTTAAAATTGCGTGAAAGTCTCTTGTAAGGACGATTAATCCGTAAAAACACTAAAATTAAAAGTAATAAAAACATCGTTAATCACACCCTAGCGTACATTCAAATTTTAAGCACCGAATTCGAGGTGCATACGAATGAGCTTTATGAATAATGGATCATAAATATGATACACAGGCACAGGCAAAACTTGCGCTCTTTCTAACGTTCAAATTTGCTCAACCCTGAATTCCTCACGTATGTGCATCTATATGCGCCTCTCTTATGCGCGCTCACGAGTCTTTCTACTTTTCCATATACACACGGGGCGCATGAATTCTCCAATTTTCGCCGGCACGCTAATGCCCGATGCACAAAAGAAAAGTGCCCCCTGCCGTTGCTGAGAGAAAAGCGCCGGGTTTGTGTAGCCCTCAGCGAGTCCCTTCCATTTGGCAGATCCGCTGGGAAAAGGGTGTCGGATCGATCTGCAAATATGAGAGAATAAGGAAGAGAGATGGAGGGGCACGTTTTGTGTGACTGCGAGTTTTGTGTTGCTTCATGCGAATGCATGCGCTCTTGTGTATGTGGATTTTCTAGAAAAGTAATTATTCGATGGTAATTTGAAAAGAATATCATTGATGTTTTAATTATTATGGTTTTGTATTATAGTAAGGTCACGGAACTACTGCATTAAAAACCACGTATTTATTTTTTTTTGCTTGATAATTATTTTGTAATTTTGATTTTATATTGCATAAGTGATGAAGATAAGAGCTTAATACCAAATAATGAAAATCCATGCTTGCGTATTAGTGAGTCCGGGTGCTTATATACGTATGTGTCTACCTATAAGGGTGCTTATACAAATAGTTAAATTGGTTCCTCGCATAACTCAAGAAGTGTTTGTATATAGTATGTTATGTCAAGTTACATGCAAACTTTACATCTTTGAACGCGTCTGCGTATTAGGATCGTGCATATAAACTAGTGGCGTTCATATCTAAAATACATGGAATAGTTTCTGAAATTTACATAATTGTCTGCAAAGTAACTTTAACACAAACACTTACACAAATCCAATACCAACAAACTTTCATAACTTTATAATTTTACTGTTTATGATCTATATTCGAGTTTCAAGTCGTTAATATCAGCGTACACACTTTTTCGAACAAGCGCCAGTAGTGCAAATGCGTATACGCGACGAAGGGTGATAAGTAATGAACAACAGAGGGGTTACAGAATAGAATACGTATAGGATGACACCGGCGACATGGATCTCATTAAAAGGCCGCCCTCCGCTCTACATGCTTCAAAGCCCCTTTAGCTCGTGCGTCAAATACTCATCTTGACAATTTGATACCCCGCGGTCTCGAAAAATGAGACTAGATTAGAATTTTTGCACCGTTTCAACGGGGGGCATTCGATGAAACGTTCACACTTACGCGCTCTCGGTCGCGATGATTAGAAAAAAATATGCGTCTCGCTTTTTCGACAGAGTGATTTGGCGTTTTATCAAGGACTCTTTGGTATTTTTGTTATTTGTGTAGACAATGTGATTAAAACTTGATTTTGACACTAGATATCTTGAATTTTAATAAAAATTTCGTGATAGATTTTGGATATGACATTAAAAAGTAATATAGTAGACGATCACAAATAGATTTTTTACATAATTTCAATTTCAATTTAATTTAATTTTCTAATCTTATAAGCTTGAAAACTAAAACAAGTGCACTTTTTAGTATAGTCGGTATATATTTAACATATTATAAACTCATCTCTGCAAAAAGTTTAAAAATCTTCAACCTTGTTGCAAAATTACCATCGTCCGTAGTCGCAAAACCAGCGCACCGACTACGCGAACGAAAAAAAAAGTATGAACCTGGCACCAACTACGTCATTTTAACGACGGCCATATACATCCCTGCAGCGTCGTCGTTGCCTCGCAGCTGCTGCTGTGGTAATCTCGATGACCGGCCAAGCGTGCCTCGATTCCAGACGAAGCGTCTCGATGATATTTTTTTTTTCTGCTTCTGCCTCGTGCACATATTTGCGTACTTTTTGGTCGCACATAGACGGTGTTTATCGGGGAAGCTGTTATCGAATAATATTGAAATAGCGACAGACGAGGTGTAAGAGTGGTAATTTTTATGAAAGACTTGTTTAAATGATATTTGCAAGTTTAAAATTTTAATCTTTTATTATTTACTATAGAAAAATGAGTCACAAGTCATTAAAAATTTATTGCGACGCTTTTGAGAAATTTTAGAGAAATTATTAATACAGGTCTGAGATTTTAATACAATTTTTTAAATATTTTATGACCTATATTACAATTGTTTCTAGAAAACAATGACAATGCATATTTCTATCATTTTACAAATAATTTTTTCCTTCCATAATCTTGATTTTATATTATTATTATATTTATGTTTCAATTTATTTTACTTTTAGCAATTTTATTATTTATAGTTTATTTATATCAATTAAATTGCACGAGAATTTAGCCAACATCCGATTTCATCACAAAGAAGGTCGAAATAGTTTTCAACGTAAAACTGTCAAAATAAGTTATTTGTTTACTATTAAAAATTTTATTTTTTATATTCCTGTTATCAATTAAAGTGTAAGAGGAATTCGCCTATATCCGATTTCATCACAAAGCAAGCGAGATCGCTTTCAACGTGATATTTTCAAAATAAATTTAAAACTAGATTTATCGCTTGTTACTTCATTTTCTATTTAGAAACGCATGTTTCGTTCGCTATTGATATTTTTATTTCACGAGTGACTGCCTCAGCAAAACCAATTTTGTAGCGTAAATAATATCACATCCTGTCTATCGGATATATGGAATCGTATGAAGTAATGGATTAAAATTGCGCGCAGTATTTACAAATGAATCAGTAGTTTTCATCTTGTGAAAATAATCAAACACTAAAAGCTTGCGCCATATCAAAATGATTACATTGCATACCAACGCACATATACCATTCAATAAAAAATCTAAAAAGCCAACTCTAAATAATCAAACCTAGCCTTTTGAATAACCAAAATTTCAAAACGTTTCTCTCGACAATGAACACCTACTACACTAACACCTCGAACCGCTCCTCCAACTCTTCAACAGTTCTCAGTTCGAGTGGAACCGTTCCATTCGCATTTAAAGCCCAGCGGCGCCCTCTGGACCGTATGACACATGCGTCGAGAAAAACCGATCCCTTTCTGCCTCTCGCGCTCGTGTTTGCTTGTCACTCGCGTGCGCCATCGTTCAATCTTACTTTCCTCGAGCGGCACGCGTGTAGTCCGTAACAAAGCCCGGGGCACATTGTTCCGAAAACGTTTGTTTGCTCAGGCAGGAGAGACAGTGGGAGCAGTATGGACCAGAGTGAGGTTCTAATGTGCGAGGCTGATTGAACGGGGGAGTTAATCGTTCGTCGATGATCTCATTGAGTTGAAGAGAGTTTTGGGATGATGAATTTTTAGCGGTTAAATTGTTAATAAGAGTAGCGGTTAAATTGTTGATATTTAATTATAAAATCATGACTGAAGGTTACGATATGATAAACGTGAATGATTTTAGTATTTTAATAGAATACCGCTTGTCATAAATGTACTAGGACGGACCTTAGAAAATGATTGGTTTCAAAAAGTGAATGAATTTTTCGAAAATATTTATCTATTCGTGATTGGAAAAAATTCTTTTGTCGGATAATTGAATTGGTTATTTCTATTTAAAAAAGGAAAAAATAAAAGTTGTAAAAGCTTGAAGATATAGAAGTTTAAAGAATGAAATACTAAATTCATATAAAACTGTTACAGTGTTTACAACTAAGGACGCTCTAATTAAATTATAGTCGTTGAATAAAAAGCCCTCTATTACCTCAAAGAATGCATAGTCAATTATAACTACATTATTTCTTCAACGTGATCCACTCTTTGTGGGTATCGAATTTCGAGAATTAATACAAAAAATCAATTTGCCCGGGCACATATTTCATCGTACGTGATTCCCGACAATAAAGCGAATTGATTGCCTGAAAAAAAAATTATAACGCTCGAACGATCCGATAAAATAATCCGCGCGGGCGCGGCATGGGGTCTCTATTTCGATCTGCCGCAGCGCAGGGAATTGATAAAGGAAAAAATTGCCGATCGCACCCTGTCTATACAGCGCGGAAACGATTTCTGTCTTTTATCCCATATTTGTATTTTTTCTATTTCACAGTTATTTTTTATTAGAAGTAAAACGATAACGAGAAATGCATGATGATGGGTTTTAATATTTTAAAATTGTGCCAGTGACTATTTATTTGTTTTCATTTAATGTTTATATAAGATGAATAAGAAATGATAATATATTTAATTTTGCGTTAAAGTAAATAGCATTTCTAGTAATACTCAAATTTATGCTTAAATATAATATCTCTTAATAATAAATAATAAATAAAAAAAAGTAGCAAAGTCCATTCAAAATCGAAACGAAATTTCCTCATTCCCACGCAAAAAGAAAAGTGTGAGCAACTCAGAGGACGATAGAGCACACGGTTTAGCTTTCTCCACCGTCTGCTTCCGTAGCTACAAATGTACATTTTTGTTCTCGTTGTCCTTAACAACAACCATTGTTTGATACAGCCATCATATCGGCGCGTAAAAGGACTCTCTATATTGTCGAATGTGGCGAACTTAACAGTGAAATTTCGCAAAGCGCGTACAGTTTGTTTCGCAATTTCCTCTGAGAGCGGATATTTCGTTCTGGAAGACGGAAAAGCGCTCGTGGGCTTAACGCGTTGTCAGGTAATTATGAGAAAAATGATTTGCCGCGCGGCGTTTGCTTGCGAGAGCTGAGCCTGCTCGAGGTCTGCCTTTGTAAGAAAATCGTATTAATCCTTTTAGCTCAGATTATGAGTTAAATATTGTTTAATGAGCTATTTCGTAATGCTATTTGTTAGTATGAGTGGATTGCATTTAAAAAATCTTATTTCATACCGTTAAAGTACATCCTGTTTGCTATTATGAACATAAATATTGTTTAAAATAATTTTTTAAAACTTTAAGTTTTTATTTCTGCGCCAGTACACATAAAATTATGAAATTAAATTTTTTGTGTATACCTGTTTTAACGGCGAACGTAGATTTAAGTTAAATCGCTATTAAATTTAGTGTTACATAATGAAATGTGTGTAACTACAAACTTTTTCATTATTATTTGTATGTAAGTAGATTTTATGTAAAAGAGAGTAATATTAATATGTACTACAGTTATTCTGAAGTTAATTAAGAGTATAATATATTATTCTGAGCTGAGAAAGTGACAAAAGTTACATAAAAGTAGCATAAAGGAAAAACATGATAGAGACTCGTTACTGTAAATTTTTTACACAGATTTCTCATATAATATATACAAATATATATTTTCTCATTTTTGTTGAGTAACTAGCGAAGAAAATTAAATTACCTTAAATTTGGACCAAATTGCATTATTAAAAATATAATTATTGCAGTTACTTAACTAGACCCTAGTTAAGACCTAATTTTAAACTAACGAAGATTCAATGATTAACCCTGACTAATCAGATTTCTATTCAAAGAGCGATTCTATTTTTGATGAAAGCAAAGATTAATGACAAAACATTTGTTGATCTAACTTAATTTAAATTTTAACTTAACTTCAACTTTTTCAAACCAACCAAAATTGCATTCCATAACTAATCATAGCTAGATCTCTGTTTTACCCACATCATAAAACAAAGCTTGCAGCCGACCCGTAAATTAGATTCAAGTTTGCAAGTTCGTACTGCATTCGTCAGGTCACGAACCGAGGCGTCAATGCTCTCTCACTGTAGTTGCTTGTATCGACTGTGTTGCACGCGAGTGCATTGCCGCATCGCGCACCGCGCACGTGACTGTCGAGAAAGTCGCGCCGACAGCTCCGGACATCTGGTAGAAAGCTCACGAATCTCGCTGAGCCGAGACCACCTGTCGTATTCCTTTAAGATCGACTGAGTCGATAAAGCAGCTTTCTTCTTTTTAAAGATGTTTATTAAAAATTAAGGATTTGGTATTTTTTTTTTGTTTTGGTTTGGTTTTGGATTGACTTAGGTTACTTATGGTAATTAGAGAATAATTTATGGGGCAGGATTAAATGTTTTAAAAATTTATTTTTGGTATTCGTTTTGAATTACGAAATGACATTGAAAATCAACCAAGATAACGTACATTATGAATTTATTTTTAATCTTAGATTTTCGAAGTTTATGTTTCATTACTATTTTTCAGAAGAATTCAAATAGAATATTGTTGAAGTACTTTAAAATCTAAGATGTAAAAAATGAATTTACAAAAAATTCCATTATTTTTGTATTAATTAAAACTAATTAAAAATTATATTAAACCTGTAGTCTAATTTACCAACAATGATATTTTTAGAATAATTTTATTAAAAGAAATTAAAACGAGTTTTGAAACACCTCGTTTTATTTTTAGACAAATTTTATCGATCTAACCATTCCCCCTCGACTCTTTTTACCATGCTCGAAAGACTTGAATTTTTGCAAATCTCCTTCAAAATAAAACAGAGTAAGTAAAACCCACATAAAACCTAAAAAAAAAGCACCACTTACATAAATGAACCTCACAAAAAGTATCTACGCACGCAAAAACATCGTTACACTAAACTAAAAACTCCCGCTCGTTTAAAAAACTCCTGCCTCCAGCAAATCCCACACAATCGCTCTTCTCGACTTTCTTCATAATCGTCATCTCTCACATCAAACGCAAAAATTCCTCGCGAGACTCATCCAGAGTAGAAATCCGCGTTCTCGTCTTCATAAAAAGGAACGAATGCATTTTCCAGCGCGCGCGGAAAACTTGGACGTCCTCCGTTCCTTTTTTCCAGACTTGCGCGACAGCCTTTATATAGTTAAACGCTGACGTTTCCCGAGAAAAAGCGCGTATAACTGTATTAACGCTTAGCTCGCCGCGATCGCCAATTAAGAAGTTCTCTCGAGATTTTCCGTTTAACTTCAGCCGCACACGCGCACTTTTGTACAAGACCGTGCGTTCGATTCTTCGCGCGCTCGTTACTCTCCAACCGCGGCCTTTTATTGGATTTTATCGGGCTTTATTACCTGGGGCTTGTGTTTCTGCGGAATCGCACGAGCGCGTGCAGCTCCGGACGTCTTGAGATTGCGCAACTTGAGAGGAGAGGGGGCTTATTTGATGGCTCGAAGCGGCTGACGCTGGGTTGAGGCGAACGACTGACGTTTTATGAGTGCGGTGGCAAAGCGGATTTTGTTACTTTTTGAGTTTTTTACGGGTGGGTGCTTTGGCGATTCTTATTTAGAATAATGTTGAGGGTGTGGAGGGGAAATTGAGTTATAAGATTCTATTAGTAATGTTAGTTGGACATGTGTGTGATAGAGATTTTAAAAGTTGCCTGTACTCGTCATTAATTTAAGTTGCACGATTTGAAAGTGACTTTATTTATGGTTTCTTTATTCGTATTATCTGGATTTTTCGAGTATTTTAAAATTTTAAAATGTACATTGATTTCGTTATTACTTCTATGAGAGGTATGAGATGTATATGGCAACAAAAATAATACAATTTGAAATATTTTGAAATAAATGAAAGATTCCAAGATAATATTTTGTTTCTTTTACGTTTACGGTAGCTATAGCGAACAGAATAACAAATGCCGTAATAAAGTTATTGTTAAAGTAGTAGATTGCTATTTTGAAAAATAATAAACTGAATATTACAAAAATATATTCAATTAGATATATATTTATTAACAAAAATAGAATTTGTGTAATAGCAACATTTATTTTTTAACTTTTTTGCTTAACTGTATCTTTTTCAATCGATCGTTCCCAAGTTTCTAGGGAATTAATCAACGAAAATTCTCGAGTAGCGAGGTCAAAGCAGGAATAGTTCGGTGAAAAGTCTTTTGTTGGCATTATTTAATAGTGCATTGAACTTTAGTTATATAGCTTGAAAGGCCAAAGAAATTTCATTTCTTCCTGCCGGTTTGAAAAATTACTCTGTGCTAGAATAGCTTGTCTTTTATGCTGTATTAAAAATGGGTAGAAAGGTGACCTGGTTTTGTTGTAGATCCTAAATAAACTTCATATAAAAACTAATTATGATTCGATTCGAATGATTTTATAAAATTAGTATTTATGATGACGATGTTATAGCAATTCTGTATTATAATCATGATTAAAATTCTCTAATTTTAGCATTTGTTATTTTTCTTTTTGTTCTAGGTAAGTGATGAATCTTAAAATACTGAACTACAAGAAAGAAAGTTGTGAGTACCGAAATTAAGTATTAATGAAAAGCAAATGCAACTTGAAATAAAACAATTACAAAGTTTAACTTTTTAGAGCCGAAAATAGGTAATTGTATTCCGAAGTGAAACAGTCCCCCAGAAACGTATCAAAAGTTTTCTGGACTACATCCAACTTTACAATTCTCTTTAAAATTTTACTTTATCTTTGAAAGCAATTATGAGAGTATTTATCTTTATCTACTCCTCAAAACTCAAAAACAGAAATACAGTATTCTACAGAAATTTGTTTAAATTAAAATCGACTACTTTTTTAGGAATTTGAAATATAATATCTAAAATATTCTATCAAATTTAAATCAAACATTTTATTGAGTTTTTACGTATAAAATAGCTTAAATCCTCTTCAATTTAACTACAAAATATTTTTCCAAATTCTGAACCAAAATATCTCTATTGCAATTTTTTTCGAATTTTTCCACTGCAACTACAGAACAAAACAAAAAAATTATCTTTTCAACTCCTAACAACAGTTCAGCTTAAATAAAACTCAATACCCATCGCAAGTAACTAAGAAAAATGTCCCTCCACCAACATTCTGAGAAACCCAACCAAAGTCCTCTCACACCGTCCCCAACACTCTCCTCGCATCAAATCAATGCCACGTGCGCGTGGCCACGCATAACCAGCCATTCTCGCCTCCAATCCGCGCATATATACATTCACCCATCGCTCCCGTTTTTCTCCGTCTTCCCTTTCTTTCTGCATCACACGCGCATACCCTTTTTGTCCACCACGCGCATAACGGGGCGACTTCTCCCAAGCTATACCTATATAACGGGCCAGGCTTGCGTCCCTTTCTAGGCGACACGCTTGGCCTTAGCATTCCGCGCAAGCGGCTAATCCGGCGCATCCTCCTTAGAGGCGCGCGCGAATTTAGCTCACGCGAGAGCAGCGCGCTTTGCATATGTATGCTAGCTATGTGGGATGTGGAGTATCGGAGAGCCGAGCGAAGTTAAGCAGGAAGCCGGAGAGGACACACGCCGCGGCTCTTTTTCCTTTTGCTAAGGCTCGCGCGCGTTTGTTTGCGGAGATCAGCCACTGAGATTTCCTTTCCGCTTGGCGGATTTCGAGGTCAATAGGATGGCTTTTCGAAGTGGTTGGTTTTTTATTTTTGCAATTCGCGAAAGAGGATGTTGTGAAAATGTTGTTTTTAAGAGTGTAACTGGATTTTAAGGTGATTGAATTAGTTGATGATTGATGTGAATTAGTCGGTTTCCGAGTAAAAAAATTAATAGGTATTACTTAGATCCTTACTTATGGTAATATCAGTTGATTAAGGCCTAGCTAAGATTTAACGTATTTAAATAATTTATCTATTAACAGTGTCGATTATATAATAAAAAAGAAGACAACTGATAAATTTTGACCAATCCAGTCATCATATTCTAATTACACCAAGCTCAGTCCTCGCAGTCATCAATCCATCACACTTTCTCTCGTACTCCTATAAACAAATTCTAGGTCAGCCGCCATTGACACGAAAAGAGACACTACGTATATAATAAATGCGCCCTGAAAAGTGAGAATTAAAAGCGGAAGCGCGAGCATAAGCGACTACGCGGCGCGGCGATGCTGACGCGCTCCGCCGCGCGTGTAAACGCGGCTAATGGCGAAACCGTAAATGGGTTCACGCCACTCGGGGATTTACAGCGCAGCGCGCTGCACGCGAAGCTGCTCCTTTTTTTCGTGTAAAATTTCGAGTTTACAGTTTACGTTTCCACGGATGAGAATAGTTTTCAAGCGGGATCATTTATCAGTTTTTAATAAAATACGTGGTACCGCTTTTTGATGACGATTGGCTTGACGTGTGGAAATAAGTAGTGCAAGGATAATTACAACAGAAGTGATAATTATTGGGCAGTTTTTCATTTTTAATCAAATTAACTTTTAGACATTAGAAGTTACGCCGAAAGTCAATACGACCATTCAATCCAACTCTTCAATCACCATCATCCCTTTACAGCGTAAACTTTCAATAACTCGAAAACTTCGGCCGTAAAACATATCCCACTTAACCGCCCTTAGCTTTACGCAACTTCTCCGGTCCTTCTCCTTCGAACTCATTTATTCACTGCGCGCGCAAGCTTCGCCCTAACCGAGGCAGCACCGGCCGTAATGCACTTTCCCGCAATTGGCGATTTTACGACCGACGACACTGCAGTCGTAAAAGAAAAAGTCAATTGCGCGCCAGCACCGCAATATAATTTCCAAGGCCTTCGCTTTTTTTTCTACGGTTGGGATCGATATTTTAGGGAAATTGCCACTTTCGACGCCTCGCGCGCTAACCCACTTTCGATTTTTTTTCCCAACCGCCGATGACGTCGCGTGAGATAGATTATGGGGATGAGCACGCGCGGACTTGGGTGTTGGATATATAGTGCGTGCGACGAGTGTTCGTCAAGGATTGACGGTGGTTTTCTTTTTTCAAGGCGCGTCGCTAGTGTATTGACGTTTTGCCGCTTATGGATTTAGTGGGGAGCTTTCGGTGAGCTATTAATGGAATCTCAAGGTACGAGGAAATCGGGTTGGGGGAAGCTTGAATATATTCGTTTAATATAAATATTTTAAATACATGTCGAGATAAAAAATTGTGATCTTTAATAATATGTGATCAATTATTGTCAAAGGAAAAATTGTATAACTTCTGTTGTATGAGTCGGTTAAATATAATAAAATAAGTTAATTTAAATAGATTTTTTTTAAAACATTTTAAAATGTAGAATGCTTAAAATTTAAGATTAATAAAATCGACTGTCTGAATGTACATCTTTCTCTACTGTTAGTGAAAATTCATAGTTAATGCAAATAGTTCATAGTTAATGCAAATACCATTTCGCCTAAAAGATGGAAATTTTTTCAAAAATTCCATTCAACAGAATAAAAGAATTCCTTAACCCCTAAACGACAATTCGAAGCCTATATATCAAGCTCAGGTAGCGCGCATCGGGAAAAAGAAAATTTCAAATTTAAACGACTCTTCCGAAAAAAATTCCGCCTCCGTAAATCCAGCCATTTCGTCGATTTCTCCCCCGCGCGCTCAAGAAGAACGGCCGCGAATTTCCCGGCAATATAGGAGGAATTCAAAGGCGAAAATCTCCCAAGCGATTTCGAATGCCGCGAGCGCGCCCAATTGTCTGGCCCTACGACGATTGATATACTGCTCGACTCTTATATGTGGAGGAGAAGTTTGATGCCTTAAGTGGTTTCCAGTTGAAGTATTTTGGCGCGTTGTTCTTTTGTCAGTGAAAATGTTGAATGAAAACGTCATTGCAAAAATGTGAAAGATTTATAAGTCAGTTTCATGAAATATTCAGATTTTCCACGATTGACTATGAGGGGGCTGATGACACTAGCTTCGATATCAAATTTGCTATTATATTTGCCTATTATTGCTATAATGATGTAACATCAATTTCTAAATACTAAATTGTTTAAAATGATAACACGTAGTCGCTCTTTCTTTTTCCTTTTTAATATTGAAAAAAACTTTAATTTTCTTGACAATTTAACTCAAATAAAAAAAAATGAATTTAGGGTTTCAAACCCCCCCTCCAGATCCGTATATAATTTTCTGTCTAGCCGTATTACACAAGTCTATGAAGCTGGGTATATACATAGACAAAAGGTTCGATCGTGGCGCCCTGTGTGTGCTCGGCTGGTATATTTTTTCCATTGGCATCCGGCCGATGGGGAATTCAGATTCGCACGTCGGGTCGGGATTAAATCGTCGTTGGCGAGTAAGCCTCGTACCGGCTTTTGCGTTTACCTTCCTCGTATTGAGAGATTGATTTTTTCCTGGTCTTTTTTTAGATGTAAACTTTTTCAACAAAACTAACAATTAAAATTAAATACTTTCAAATCATTTTAAAATAATGAAAAAATTCTAGCAGTCATCTTTTAAGCCCCCTTCAATCAGAAACATTTAAGGCATTTTTCTATTACAATATCAAAGGGTTCCTTTTCAAGACGGGTCGCCTTAGTTCATCGACTCTCCACACGGTCTGGCCGAAATTTTTCTGCAGGCTGCAAGACGGTACCCGAGGCGAACGCCGAGATTTTTCGGCTATTTTTGACTTCAAAGTCCTCCAGCCATTCACTTTCCTTCGTCAGCCACGGGCGCGCACGCACACACGTGCGTCTGGAGATTGCCATTTGACTCGCGCTTTATTTTCGCAGCCTCAGCGAGCAAGCCTTCGCCTTTGGCCTCCGCGGATCGCTCTTCCTTCGTAAAAGCAATTTTTCATGTAAACACTTTTAATATAACTTGATGAATTACGAATCTGTACCTTCTCTGGAGCAGACGGTACTTTTTTAAGTTTCTTTTTAAACATGTAATTTGGCAGAAAAGAAAAAAGTACTTTTTATAAAATTGAAAGAAACGGAGTGATATAATTTTGAATTTATAACATTAAAAAATATAAAAAATATGTTAATGCAATACTTTTTTATAGTAAAAATGAAATTTAAAAGCCAATTAAATTGAATTCCTTACATAATCAAGAAAGGTTTAGGGTTATTTTTCGATACTTTTTACCTTCACTTCATTTGCAAGATTCAATTGCAAGATTTATTATGTAACATATCAATCAAAAATTCATTTCGAATAATTATTTTAGATTATTAGTATGTATATTGACAAAAATTAAAATGTTATAATAACAATTTTTTTAACGTGCAGTTACTATAAAAAGGTTTAAAAATTAATTGATTATCAAATTCGCTAACGCGATAAAATTTATCTCATTCAAAATTTCAAATATACGCTACTAATTTAATAGAAACAAGTCATTAATAAATCAAAATTCTCAGTATTTTCATCAACACATCATACAGTCTGAAAGATCCAGTCAGAAAACTTGACAAAATATTTGCCATATACGTCTCTTTACCGAAAGCGCCATTCACCTTCTGGCACGTCATCGTCTCTCCGAGCAAACCAAAAACTCGGGGACCCATAAGCATTTTGCATCGTTTGCGAATATACACTAGACGTCATGCACATGTCGTGCGCCTGCTTTCGCAGCTGACTTGCTGTGTCTCGCCGGCGCTGCTTTCTTGCTGTATTTATCGCTCGTATACGTAAGCGTCTGCGTGTCTGCGTCTGCCTAAGTACGTTATTTATTCATATCGTATGAGCTGTGCAAAAAGCTTGGGGATTAGGCTCACGGTATAGTCACGTTAGTAATTGGAGAGTGTTTGAAATTTCGTTTCGGGAAAGTTGTATTGATAAATGGGTGTTTTCTACTTGTAAAATATAATGAAATGAATAAGATGGTAGTTAAAATAAAGAATAAGAATAGGCAATAAAGAAAAAGTTATGATAATAACAGATTTGCAATAAAATCCATTGATCTCTTTTAATAATTCTAATAATGCATTAATACTAATAAGTCACACAATATTTTTTCCTGACCCTAATATGTTTTTGAAATGTTTGAATAATAAAAACAAAGATTTAAGTATATTTTTTATAAATGTTTTATCACATCCACAGATGTAGTAGTTTTTTTTGTAGATCTATCAAATTTCCTTCTGAAACCTATTTCACCACATAAATAGCCGAGCTGTATACATTTGTAGACACCAACTTTATCTTGTAATCGTCATATATTTATCCTTTTTTTCGACTCACTGTAATTTTTTTCATCAATCACTATTACCCACATTAACCCAGACGCCCACACGCCCGTTTTCAAATCTCACACCTCCATTCCTCCCGATCCATCACCTATCAAAAAACTCACCAAGGCAATAACGCACTCAGCAGCACCACACACATCACTCTCAAACCCACTCGCTCTCATAACAGCCTCTGTACTTCCTCTTTCTCTCTTTCTCTCCCGATGCTTTAAAATTAGCCCGCAATCATAATTCCCCGAGCGGCCCGCAAGAAGTAAATTACAACTTACGGACTAGCGCAGCCTCTTCCCAAAGCTTTTCCTCTCTCGCACCGTTAGAACCCTAGCTTTTATTACTTATAAATAGCCCATGAATTTTCCCCACGAATCCCACGTCGCTGCCCGCGCGCGCGCGAAACTCGTTCCTACACGAGGTTATAAAGGAAAACGGCGCTCGCAAGAGAGAGAAAGGAGTAGCAGAGCAGTAGCTAGACTCCGTAGACGACTATTTGTCATGCGACGGCGGCGGCGGAGGCAGCATCTGCGCGCGATAAACCGATGATGGATCGCCAAGGCGATGATCTTGACGCTCTCTGCTTGGGGAAACTCGTCTGAGGAAAGGAGGTTTCGAGTGCGCGTTTTTCTTTATCGAGAGCTCGCGGAGGATGGTTAATGAGCTGTTCACGGGTACAATGTTTGAAGAGGGTTGATGGTGGTGGATGAGCTGGTGTGAGGTGCTATGGGATTGGCGAAAAAGCGCCGACACGGGTTCTACTAATTGATTTAGGATTTCGTGAGAGATTTCGCGGTTGGTGTCGAGTGTAATTTATTTGAATTTGTTAAGTAGAAGTGTTGAATAAAATATGCAGTGGGTAATAAAATAAAATATGAGAAAAGGAGATTTTTTATTTCTACATTCGTGGTCCCATAATTTAATTACTATATACGTGACAATACGTATAAACATTTTTTACAAAGATCCTTTTTTACTATTTTAGATATAAATTGAAGGAATTTGAGATTAAGCAATGTCATTGTGGAAAATCCAGTGTTGCCGGGGCGATTTGGAGTTGCCTACACAGTCTCGGGTGAAATTACTCGTGAAATTTGATCAAGTGCCTGCGTACAATTTACAAGGCCGCAAGGTGCGTTGCCACCTTTCTGCTCCGGCGATATGAAAAAACGAAAGAACAAGAAACGTGTTGCAATTTTTCGTCCTCGATACCGATTCCGGTAACTCGGCACCTGACTCCGAGCTCCGATCGGTGCTTTCGTTCGACCAAATTACTTTTGTTCTGACTGACACAGTTCTCTACTGAAATCATTCTTTTTTGATTAGGTTTTTCTCTTAACTTATGATGCTGTACCTTTAGCTATCAACATAAATATTTGTAAAGTACGCACAGAAAAATTTTTATCTTATATGAATATTAAATTTCTTATAGTAAAATTTTTATGTGGCGTTAAATTTTACACGTTATTAAACATCTATTATTCGAATAATTCACGTGATATAGAAATTAAAAGTTTTTAGAAATGAAAATCCTTAAAGTAGAGTTTCGAATAAATATATGCATGGTCTATTAATTTTACATGCACAAGGCAGCATTTTACAGTTTAAAACTTGCTAGTAAAATTAATTGCTTGTAGTAAAATAAGAAATCAATTAGTGAAAGTGTCTGATAATGTTATCCGATATTCTAATTAGATACTAATTAGTGCATATTTTTATAAAAATATTAAAAATTAATAAAATAATAAAGATAAACATTTAGGATTTAAACATAACTTTCATAATTTTTAAATGTTTTCCATCATTGTCAAAGTTTCTAGAAGTACAAGCCCTAATTTTTTTTCAATAAGATTACCGATAAGTTTTTCTTATATTTGAGTACAAAAGACTCTTTGATTGAAAAAGCATTTCATCTTAGATTAAAAAAAGCGTTGAAAGAAGTAGTCTTTATATTCCTATAAAGGGATTTAATAACACAGCTTCAATATTTATTTATTCATAAAGTAGAACGTATCCGGTATTTTAGAGCAAATGCAACTGTGACCGCATTCTTATTATCATTATTATAAAATCAAAAATACTATATTTAAAAAAGAAGTTCCGTTACGGTGGCTATAACTTTTACGCGCGAACGTTTTTTATTGAGTAATTATAGTTTAATCGCGGTAAAAAACTTAATACGATTTATTGATATAAAAACATATGCTTATCATTGAATTTCAAACGTTTACTTATTTTATACACAAAATAACACTTCAAACCCGTTACGTATAACACCGGTCTCTTCTTATGCCAACCAAACACCAACCCCAATCAACAAATATCTTAAACATCCAACCCCTCAATTAGCAAATCATTTTATCACAAAATCCCAAATTACAAACCACACCCACAAAACACAAAACCCATCCCCCTCGAAAGAATCAATATCACCCTCCAGACAATACCCATCGATCCACTACTCGATAAAGAAAAATACAAAAAACGAACTCGGACTTCTCATTTCGCGCAAGAGACCGGATTTTTTGGATATACACTCGCGCTTACAACACTGTATATAACCCTATGCGCATACATATCCATTCCCTGCCCGCGGGTCTTCCACCTTGCGCGCACCTCGGCCGTTTCCGGGCGCGTTCGGCCACTGCCGGCTTGGTGCGCGCGCGAGCGGCGGAGCAAGAGTCGAGGACCGCGCGAGAGAGAAGCGCGTTAGTACGCGGCGGACCTCCACCTCGAGCGAGTGTCTGTCGTCGCTGGTGTTGCTGGATTTGAAAACGGCGCGCGCGGATTTTGTGAGGAGTGGATTTGTTGTGAATGAGGGTACAGGTGTGTTGACAGTGATTGTTGTGCGGTGATTTTTGTGGGGGTTCGAGGAGAGAGTGGACGAAGAAGAGGAATTTGATAAGGTTAATTTTTTTGATTGAAAGTAGTGGAAGGTGTTGTTGCGGTAGGCTGTTGGTTGGTTCTGATTAAAAAGGGGTGAGAAGTTTGGGGAGGGGAAAGTGGTTCCTTGTCGCTGGAAAAGAATTGTGGTTGAGTTTTGATTGGCAAAAGAGCAAGTTGGTTCATTTGGTTTCAAAGTCTACTTTGTTAAGAAAGCTCGGTGTACGCAGGAGCTTAATAAAGTTGCTTTAATGTAAAGTATTTGAGCCAGAAAGTTAGTATTTTATTTTGAACGTGTGTTATAATTTTCTCTCGAGGTGATTTTATTGGGATGTTTGAATTTCATCCACCGCGTTCGAAATTAATTAGAAAAATTAATAACTAATAATAAATAATAAGTAACTAGAAATTTTTGTAAATTTTTTCACCATTTTTAATTTAAAATAATCGACATATAAAATATAAATAAGAACTTTAATTACACTATCCAATAAAGAAGAGTTTTTTTCTGATCCACACAGAAGATCGGAGCTCTTATTTCAATATAAACTAAGTGAATATAGCTTTGAAATCGTAAAGGAGAATAAAAAAGAGAGGACGATTTTATAGATACCGTTCGATTTTAATCTTACTCTACTCGGTACAATATGAAATTCACGACCTTCTTTCGATTATTTCCAATCTTGACATCTTTCCAAGTAAATAAAATAAGAAAAAAGATATATCCTGAGCCAAAACAGAAAAGAATTCCTTACTCAGAGCATTGAGAATTAATTCACTCAAAATTGTGACTTTCACTTCAATTGATGCCTGAAATCAATTCTTAAAAATTCAATTTAATGAAAGGTTACAGTAAAGACTGCTAAAATATTGTTCCTACCTTGAAATGATACATAGCATTTTTTAACGCATATGGTATAAAATTAAGGATAATTAAATTTTTGTTTTTGTAATTTCATCTTGCATCACAAAAGTTATTGTGTGAAGTCCTTAAATAATGAACAATATGAAAGTAAAACATGCTTTAAAAGTTTAATGCCACTTACATTCATTCAAAAAAGATACTTGGTTTTATTTTTTTTTTAATTTTTATTTGTGGTATGTTTTTACTTAATAAACACAACAAACCTAACAGACAAATGTGCAATCTAATTGCATCACTTTGAGCGAAATTTAAGTGTTTACGTTTGCACGTCTTACAATACCTGACTCATTCTACTTAACGAACATAAACTCACACTCAGCATAAAACATCACATTATCAAAAAGCTAATAAAAACATTAAAATCCACGTATACCGGTACTTGTTCACGTAATGCATCGTACACCCTATCCATATCTGGCCAGTAACTCCAAACCCAATTAAAAAAAAAAGAAAAAAGCTCTAAATATAAAACCTTACGGTGACAAATTCTTGGCGGCGCATACGCGAAATTTCAACAAAGTCCAAGGCCGCCTCGCTCTACCCATACCCGACACATCCTCATGAGAGTAAGTAGCGTCGAGCCTCCACTCGTAAATTCACGATTCTCGCGCATTACGCATACGTTATATACATGTGGCGGCGGGAAAAGTTCGCCGACCGTCGAGATTTAGAGGTCGTTCGCCGCCGTCGTCGTTCCGAATGGACCGTTGTTTATACTCAAAACTCACGGGAATATCGGTTCTGTGAGATAACGTTTATCTATTGATTTTTTACGGTAATTACTTGTTGTATTGATTTTTTGGGTGATTAAGTAATTTTTTTCGTTGTAATTATTATAATTAGTATAAGTAATTGTTTGTAGAAATCAATAATATAACCTGATAATACGAATAACAAAGCTAAAAATAATTTAAACACATAAAAAATTGTTACACAATTACACCATAAATTACCATTAATAGCCCACCTTATCGCAAAATCAAACAAGCTGCACAAAACCCATCGACTGTGCGTTAAATTCTCACCATGACGTCAAAGAGGCGCCCGCTCAGTTATTTTTAAATTCAACCACCTATGCGCGCTGCTCTTTCAGCCCCATAAATTTCAGCAATACACCCATTCAACAGAATTCCAAAACTCTTCACAATCGAAATCCCGCTGGAGTATTGATTTACTCGCGATCTAGCAAAATAAGAACGTAAAACGAAACTCGAAAAATAAAAAAAAAATAAAAAAAAAAACAGGTACGACCTGCGCTAAGACCGGATTCCAATGGAACTCTTCTTACCCACACACACAGAAACGTATATAACCCACACAGCGAGATATACGAGTGTATAATAATGCGCGAATGCGGCGGCGCAACGGTCCACTGGCAGAGGCGTCGTTTTTTTTACGATATCGCGCGCTCGCTGGGGCCCCGTTAAAGTATAACGTTTCCACAGAAGTAGCCTTTAAATATCGACTTCGTGGGCCCTGACAAGCAGAGCGGGACGGCTTGAAAATTTCAAAACGCTTTATTGCGCGTCGTCCGATCCCTCCTTTCGCGCTTCTTTTTGTTTTACTAAATCGGCGGTGTGCTTCGGGCTGCGGTTGTTTTAACGAGAACGGAATCCACGTGGGTATGTGCGCAACGCTCGTTGGGTAACGATACAAGTGCAGCGTAACTGTGTATGGTTTTTTCTTTGCTAATTGCTGATTCGTTATTGGGAAAGGTTGAGGAGCGCGTTGCCGGCTGGCTTTTCTAACTGTACGAAAACGGCGTGCTCTGCTTGGTTTAACTAGGCGGTTTATGAGCTCGCAGTCGATAGTCGGTAGAGCCAATAAACTTTTTTAATAAAGGCGTTTTGACATACATACTTGGACAATGCTATGGTTGGGAACTGTTTTGTATGGGTTGAAACTTCTTTAGGGAGAGATGGTGATTATTTGCTTTCAGAAATTATGGTCGATGTCTATATGTGTGTGTGTGCGCGCGCATATGTATAAAAACTTAGTGTTAGTGACAAATTTAGGAAAGCAATGAAAAATAAACTGTAAATATTAAAATTTCTGAATTATTACTCGCTAAGCGACTCTTCTCGGACAAAAAAAATTCGATAAAAAATTAAAATAGTTAACTCTCATTGCTCTCAATCGCTTTTTTATCTACTTCCATATTCACATTCCCTTATAAAAACACGCAGCCCACCTTATAATTTATGCAAACCGCGCTAAAACGAATCGCCGATAAATCGATACGTAATTGCCCATATGCATTTTCCTCCCTTCTCTGGTAATGCACCCCGGCGAATACAGAAAAACTGCAGTCGCACGAAAAATTCCATGAAACGCGTTCATTATTATTATTCAATTGCAATTAGACCGTTTTAGCGAAGCGCACACACAGCTCCGACGGTCGCGCGCAAACAAAAGAAAATCGATCAGCCAACGAAATCCGAACTGCAAAGCGAGCGCGCTGAAAAAGACGGAAATCCCCCCCGCGAATCACTCGCATAATTAAACGCCCGCGCGCACGAATTTAACAAAACGCGCGTTCATTCGTGTTCTGTTTATAATGCCGCGGAACGTTTTCGCACGGATTCGTTGTGTTTGGGCGCGATGAAATAATTTAATGGGTTTATGAGCCAAACGAAAAATATTCGCCAGTATGCTATTCAATTGCGTGCTTCTGTCTTTAATTTGAGATAATGTTGATGTTATGCGGCTTTAATTATTGTTTGGACGATGCATTATAGGCCTTGTTAAATATCATCGCTTTTTAAAAGCATTAATTATGCGCGGAACTCGCGGATTCCTGATTAAATTATGAAATTTATTTTATAGAAAAATGCGCATATTGTAAATAAATAAAGTTACGGATTTCTTTGAAGGTATAATTATAAAGTTTTTAATTTTACTTCTTCTTTTTCGCGAATATATTTTAATTAAAAACCAACCAGTCAATGTATACGCTCATTTGCATATTCCAGATTAATGAATGTTCACGTAATATTAGATTTAAAATTCAAAATATGTAAAAGGTTCATGCATTAAAACGCTTTATAAGATCTTTAACTTCCAGCGGGACCTTAAATACCATATTTCACTCCGCTAAACAAAAAGAAAAAAATTAATTTAAATAACATATAACTTCGTTTAGTCTTATCGTGAAATGTATAAAAGATTCGCACGTCTTACCATGTCTAGCATGTTCTACTTGTTACGTATCGATGTAATATCTGTGTTCGATAAATTAATTCCACACTTTTCTCAACTATCGATACATTTAGAAAGGCAACTAATTATTTTTTTTTTCTCTTCATCCGTACATTCACTAAAAGCGCTTATCGTATAGGTCATCGAAAAGTCCAGACCGTTTCTGCAATAATCACATAACAGTAATCTGTTTTAATCTCACAAAGAACCAAAAAAATATCATTTCCACAAACCCGGCACTACTCGACGCCTCGTAAAGTTCCGCACCTTTTTTCCGCGAAGCCGCGTTCTCGAAATTGCAAAAGTCCATAATCACTAAAGACCTTGGAAAGGGCAGACACGTTTCGCCGCAGTATTGGCCCTGTGTCAAATAAATTTCGACGCCCTCCGGCGCGTTATGGGCTTTCACTGTTTCGGCGATGACACCAGCACACCACATGCGTAACGGTAATCCTGCTTCCCCTGCCTCCGAAAATCCCGGAAAATCCGAACACATGGAATGCTTTAATCTGCTTGATTAGCGGTCGTGTTGTATGGTATACGTTTTGTTGCTGGAAATATGTGTACGGTCATGTGGGCCTAGTGAATTTTTCAGTTTTATGGACCAGGGGGATTTCCGGGATATGGATTCAGGGGTAACGATGGACAATTATTTTGGATTAAAGCTCTTACAGATTTTTAGATGGAAACGAATATTGATAAATTGAATGTTTATAAATTGAAAAACATAGATTTTTGCGGATTCACTTAGAGAGTAGAAGTATAAAATTTAACGGGAAAATTGTTATTGTTTATTAGTGAAAAAAAGTTAAAAAGTTACATTACTGATTGTAATGTACATTTTATATGCTTTGCGTCTTAACTTCCAGATACCTACACTAAGTTTGACGAAATGAGATTAAAGACTGGTTTTACCTTCTACGCGCTAGCTGGACATTCACTGTTATAGACATACATCTTATGCCGTATTGCCTTAGGCCTCCGCATTAGGAATGTATTGATTTAACAAGTGTACAATCTCTTTGAGTTGAAGTTAAATAGAAAGAAGCTTTATACATTACTTTTACTAGTTTTCTGGATATCAATGTTTTAATAATCAAACCGGTACGTGTGAACAATTAACTACTGTCCAGATAAAATAGAAAGGAAAACAATGATTTTTTTTTCAAACGGTGATTACAAAACTAACACTTCAGCTGGAATACTAACTGAATAGCAATACAGTAAATAGTATGATTTCTTCATATAGTTTCAATTATGTTGTAGTAACAAGAAATTTCTACATGAACTAGAGGATTGATTTGTGAAATTTTCATGACTTGCTACTGTTAACTTACAAAGACAGAGAAACGGAGATATTGAGACTAGTTAACCTACTTTTACGAAGTACATGTCTTGCTTGTAACTATACTTTAGCATTTTACGCATCAAAAATGTACATTTTTCCAAATTCTGTGTAAGAGCATAAGAAGATATTTGTGAAAGGTTAATGAACTTTTTAGAGAATTTCCATTAGTAGTAACGTCAGAAAATGTGCTACTTTGTAAGCGTCAGCATAATACCTTAAAATGTTCCATCACTAAAATGAACTAAAGCAGATCTCTGTACATCATCGGATAAAATCTGTTAATTCTAAAGTCGTATTTTCGTTTAAATAGGCAAGCGCTCGTTAAATTGACATAATTTATGTAATTTACTTAACGGATCGTCTCTCATGTAGCGAGTGAACAGCGCTGTAATATTTAACTGTACTCTTATACAAAAGTATTTCAAAAATTTTTACCTCTAGCATAAGATCCATCTAAGCATTTGTTCCGAGCTCAAAGCAAAAATACACCTTGCTCGCAATTAAGAAATCAAAAAAGCATAATTGTTGCTCGGCCATTTTTCTCTCGCTTTTACGGCGAATATAATCAGCCGCTACAAACCAGCTGCCACACAGACGCGCGCCACGGCCCATTACAGATACAACCCTACGGCTAAGCCTCACGATCATTTTATCACTATAACAAACTGAATATTCGCCTCGCAGCACTCTGGCCTGTATCTAAAATCGCGGGGCATCGTACAAGTTAATATTAAATTTTATCTCGAGAATATTTTAGCGCCATTTTCGTTTTGCCCTTTAACTACGCTCTCGCTCGCTCGCATCACCCGGAAGTAAGAGAGCCGAAGGCGCACGAGCGCGAAATAAGGATACATCTCTTCCCTCTCTCTCTATTTCTTCGCGAGGAAATCGCGTCAGCTGCCTTGGCTAATGAACGAGATCGAGACGTCCCGATCGGTGCGCGCGCTGGCTTTTATCGGCGCCCGGCTATCTTCTTCGCTCTGTGGCCAAGAGATTTTCAGAAGTCGTGAGCGCGTAATTATCGTCGCGGCTTGCGCAAAAATACCGCTTAATTGTGATGGGAATCGGGCTTTGTGCGGCGAGGCTCGCTGATTTATGGTGACGATTTCTGATGAAGAAATTACCGGGAGGAGGACACCGTTACGGGAGTTATGACAAATCGTGGACTTTTTTCTTCTGCGGTCGTTTGCGGCCTCGATACACTGTGGATACTGCGTTTAGTGTCGGAGTAATAGGATTGGCTGGTACCTCTGACGAACGGCGGAGGCATCGTTTTCGCTCGTTGGTAGTTTCTTTTCTTTGCGCGCTAGGTTCGCGGTTTTGCGAGTCTATTGTGCATAAAAGGATGTCGCGCATTTTTTCCACGGCGTCGTTGGATTTTCTACTTTATGTAACCTTTTTTATGCCGGCGGATGGCTTTTTGTTGGCGCGATTTACAATGGCTATAAAGTGAGAAAGTATAGTTTTATGTGTCAGTATTCTGTAGTTACTAGTATCGATTTGCTTCACAAGTAACGACATAAATTTCATAATTTTCTATTCGTGAGAATTACAAACATTTCAAAATATTTGAAAATTAGACTTGAATATAGAAATTTTGTTTGATTTAATCGCGCTATCCTTTATATTATTTCATCAGTATTATAACCGTCTAGAAATAGCGGATAATCGTATTTTTATTGTAATACAAACAAGAAATCTCTTCAGCATTTGCGCTAAACTAATCTAAAAATCCAAACCAATCCTAGCTTATAACTAATTGATACGTATAGTTTGCAAATTCAATTTTTTTCTTCGTCAACGCATACATAAATTCCTGAGCAAAACGGTCAATTTTAATGTACGCTCTTTCGCACGATCGGGGAAGAACAACATTATGAAGCACCTCACGTATCGCCTATCATCGGCAATTTAGAATCTAACCTCTACGGTATCCCTTAACACGGTGCAGTAAGAACCGGTTTTCATATTTTACATACAAATTGTACAAGAATTAATCACTCAAAATGTTTGAAGTTTGATCCCAAATTGCAAACTTCAAAACTGTCGCGCTGCCGCGCCGGGATCTAAATCACGCTGAGTTATTATTGGACGCAAAAACGGATAAGAAGAAGCATCGTGTGAAATTTGCCCCGGGATGGAGCTTGCTTTTTCAATTATTCCGCATCCGAACGCACTTTCTCTCGTTCTTTACGTGCTTTGCTCTTGTTTCTCCATTCCTCGGCTAATCAGTTTAACTATTTCTAATTTCCGAGCAATCCCGAGCTTGTATATTTGCTCGCTCGTATCTGCAATCTTCATCAGAAAACAGATCGAAAGATCCAAAGAAAGCGTACCACTTTCTTCGGTGCAGGCGTGCATTACTTCTAATATTTGTCAATTACAATCTAGAACAAAACTCGCGCGGGATCATAAAATTTCACCTAATTAAATCACAACAAAGGCCACAAAGAACGGCAGCACAGGTCCGATTAAGCCAATTACCGCTCGACAATCGAACGATCCTCCTTTCCGCAATCTCATCAAACGCATCATCGCGAATTCCTTTTGATTCCCCGCAAAAACCCGGCTAATTAAACAAAAATTAACGTATCAACTTATCATTCCCATCTCCCCCCGTGCGTCCGGTAATAACCATAATAAGACCGCGCTCGCGTAGCTAGCCTTATCTATCCTGGAATTTTTCGACGTACACGCGGGGCTATCCTCGGCGCGTAATTGATGACGTCGCGAGAAGGCTAGAAAGAGAAAGAGAGAGCGCAACTCGGAAGCATTACTCAGTTTTCAAGCTGTGCGTAGAGACAGAGCGAGAGCGGCGATCTCTTCCGTACGCGCGGCCCTTTCATTGAATCGTGGGAACAGTGTGCGAGCTCGCGGCCTCGCGCGCGCGCGCGCGCGGAGATATTCCGAGATTCGAGATTTCCACGTTTCATTTCGTGGAAGGATTGCCAGGAGCTTTGTGAGCGCTAGTCAGAGATGGTGATGAGGAGCCGAGATGCGAGGAGAGTAGCCGAGAGAGTTTTTCCTTGGTTTTAATGGGGTTTTGAAACGTGGTAATCAGGAGGCTGATGATGCCGATGAAATGTTCGCTAAGTTATGAGAGGAAATGGTGGGGATTGTTTTAGTTTTTGATGTTTGCTTTTGTAGAGTGGTGGGGATGTTGTTTGTAAATGTTGGGATTAGAAGTGACGGTGCGGTTTTGATCGGATGTGTGCTTATTGTTTATCGAGATTGGGGATCGTTTAAAGTTGGGAGAGACACGGTTTGAGCTAGGAATTGCGCGAAATGTTCAGATTGTAGAGGTGATTTGAGAGAAAACATTTGCATTTCAAAATAATGCTGTATTGATTAATGGGTTTGTGTTACGTAAAGCGTAATGAAAACTTAACAGACTGTGTACGTTTGAGATTTAAAAGGATAACAGATGGTTGACCAACAATAATACGATATATTTTCGATTGCAATGAAAACTGCGATATTCGGAAAGTTAAATCGCGTTTGAAAAGCCTTTTGTGTTGTTTACACGGGAATTGTATCTACGATACAATTTACTCAATTGTATTAAGTAATAAAGACTATTTTTATGTTTTTAAAGATAAAAACGAGAATGAAAATATTTACATCGAAATCATTTACTACGAATACGTCAAAGTACATATAAAATATAACTATTGCATCAATAAATTTTTTAATTAAAATTATTGTATAAATAGCATTATTGTTTTTAAATTAATCATAATAGTTTCTTATAAAATATGACATTCTTATAGAATTATTTCAACAAATTATTCCAAGAATTTATGAATGAGCCTTTCATTGATTAAATGTACACACCAAAGATCTATTCACGCAAATTCAGAAGGGAATATAGTATTCTCGTTTATTAATACAATAATTAATAAAACTTATAATTACGTATTATTTAAACCAATCGCTTTAACATATAAGATATCACAATAATCAAGGTACAGCTTAAATAACATTCAAATTCCAAAAACTCCTTATTTTTTCTCGAAAATCTCCTCTTGCATTCCCCTTAATTACATCAGGCACGAAAACACTAAAAACAAAAACAAAAAATAACGTAAACCTTATCACCAACGCCCGGCGTACTCGCGATATCCAGCAACTGCATCGCAGGCCTGCAGTTGCCGCTGAAGAGTGGCGAAGATCATCGCGTCGTGAGATCTGCGGAGTCGTGCGAGGGCCAGGGTCGCCTTTAAAGAAATCCCATAGTCTCATCCTCGCCTTTATGCGCGAGCACGCCTTTCTCCTCTGCGCAGTCGCCGAACGGAGAGAAAGAGGAAAGTCAAAGAGCCGCTCTACGCTGATGTCCTCACGGCCAGCTCTGACGACGCGGAGCAGATTCCATCTCAGCGCACGACGCGCCTGGATTTCGTAGACCCATTGTCGCTTTTTTCCGTTCCGTCATGACGGAGCCGGCTGCTTTTGTTTGCGGGTGGCGGGCTGGTCTAGGTTTGATTGGATTTTGTCTCTTTCAAAATATTGTGACTTAGGGTTTAAGGAGGGGGCTCGATCGGCCGGTCTAATTGGCTCGGAGAAGGAGAAAAATGACGAGGTAGAAAAATGAGAGCGTTATCCGTTGCTGCAGCGCTAGTCCGCGTGACTGCTTTTCTCGGAGTTTTAATCCTTTGATCGGTTTAAAGTATTCACCGGGGAGAAAGTCTTTTGTGGAGGTTTTTTTTTGTTTCAATGCAAATCGGTCGATCTGAAAACTAAATAGACGCTGTGTGTTGAAATAAATTAGAACCCTGGCTGTAGGCAGTTGTAGCGAATAGTTGAATGCATATAAGTTTCTTTAATGACAGAGTTACGTAAATTTATTATTATATACAATATTAAAGCTGAGGAAAATTGAATGAATATTAAAAATGTAGATGACTATCACAAATTTACAGCATGACTTAACCTTTAATTATATTTCAAACACAGTGATAGAACGTTTAAAGTTTAGCTGCGATATCCTTTAACGAAACTATTGTTTTTATGCTTCTTTTTTCAATACGCAAACCACGCGTTTATGAAAATGGCTTTCTAAAGAGCTCCACCCATGTAAATACACGTTTAGGCAACATTTACGTATTAGAGTGCATTGTTAAATTTGAAATTCGTGCGTGCACTGTAGGCTATTATAGGTATTTTAAATTTCATAAAAGACTTTCAAAAAAGAAAAAAATGTCAAACGCGTATATGTGAAACAATAGAAAAAGAAAAAAATTCAGAGTATCTAATCTTATAAATTTAAAATTCTCAAGATAATAATTCTAACACATTGTATTAAGAAATATATTTTTTAATATAAGAAAGTAAAAATTTCCATACAATCCCCAACACTCTTCCTACAAAAAAAAAATCAATCCCACCGTTAGCAGCAAAACGAAAGCCCTCCGTCGAAACTTGCGTTACATCACCGGCGTCGTTCAGCGCGAATGACCTGACCATTACATCTCCCTGCCCCTCTCTCTTGCCTCTCATTATACATACAACGGAATATTCTCTCTTAATCTCCGCTCTCCCCGACAACAACACAACAGCTCAAGACTCGCGTGATCCGCGCGGATAAGGTAACGCTGCCTCCTCGGGGCAGCTCTGCGAGAAATTCTTAATTTGCAATAATATCCAAGAATAGAATTCTGATCCGGCGGGCTCCCACGAGAGCAAGAGAGCTCGGCAACGTCCGAGCGCCGCCGGGCAATTCGAGCGTCTCGAAACGAGCCGGGGCGCCGACGCTCTCGAGTGGCCTCTTAAAAGCGCGCGCAGCTTCTTCCTTCTCCTCGTTCCTGGGCACTAGCGCCCTGCAAGATGCGCGCAATTGCTTATGGCGCGCGCGCTCTTCTCTTAACAGTCTCTCTTGCTCTGTTATTAAGCATTTCTCTTGATTAGTCAATTATATTAAACGCGCGCGAGCGCACGCCGGGCTGTGATTAATCATTTTTGCGCTCTGGCGAATAACGCGGAACTTTTCGCAATGGCTTTATTTTGATTTTCCAGAGGGCGTTTTGTGGCTTTGAACGATGTTGTTGGTAGTTTGATGGTTTGTCTGTAAAGGTGTTTAGACATTTTTTAATGTTATGATTATTGATGAATAGTTGTTTTTTGGCCCACTGATAATAATAAATATTCATAATTCTACTGCTTATGTCAAGGCTTTATTTCATTTAAAACAGATATTCTAATCAAAATTATAATTTCATATTAAAAATGCGCAAGAGTGTAATCGCGTTATTTGGTGTGAATCTTCTTAAACTTCATTTAATTATATACAATTTCTTAGTCAATATTAAAAAGGTCAATATTAAAAGTTTTTTTACACATGTAACAATTCACTAAAAGCTAGAAGATTCTTTTAAAAAGTAACACATGTCTCGGATTTACAATTAACATCTACTTGATATTATTAAATAAAAAATACTATTATAAGGCACTTCACTTGATCACAAAATTCACATTTACATATAAGCCTAAACTTCCGTTAACCGCACTCATCATTATTACTTGAGCAATATCTTCGTCACTTCCTGCTACGTCTTTTGTTATGTATACTATACTCAATCATAAGTCTACGTTGTCTGTCCTCCATATCGGTCTGCTCATCTAAATACTGCTGAATCCGTCTCAGCGCAATCCTGATCAGTATCTGATGCTCCCTAAACTCGTCGATTACTTCCATGGTGTAGCGGTGCTCTTCTATCACCGCCTGACGCTCCTCTGCGCTCGCCCCTCGATTAAGATCTGCCTCCATCTTTCGGTCCAGCTCATGAAGCTGGGCAATGAGCATATCCAAGTTCTTATCCACAAGCGTAGTTAGTTCGTTGACATGGATGAGCGAACGTCCGACGCCATGGGTCCTTGCGTATATGTTTTCCAGGAAAGCGCCCACGTTGAAGCCTGCGTTTTGATTAGACATGGAGCTATCGTTTGAAAATGAACCGGCGCTCGCAACCGAACTGAGATCCGAATCGGTGTCGTAGTTCTGCAAATGCGGATGATAAACAGGATCGTAGAGTATTTAGTTTATTTAGTTAGATCTAGAAAGTTAGGATTGTTGACATACCTGTGTAATATTTTTTTTCTAATTTTAAAAACAGCAGAATAAAAATAATAATTAGTGGATTTATAAGAAATATCGAATTAACTAACAGTCTTGTTGCTCGATCATCAGACCGACTGAGACAAACAACGAAAAGGCTCTGTTTATATGATTAGCAAGCTTACGTATAGTATTGACCGAACATATACAAGGTTCATAAACATTACCTACACTGATTTGTCTTACCGTATTTACCTGATACCATTATATTCTACATTTAATATTTCCTTCTTCTAAAATATCTATCAACATTTTAAATTTATAAACTAATGCAAATCAAAATTTTAAGCTTTTCAAAAGAAAAAAATGAATACACCACATTAGGACATTACTCCAACTATTTTAAGCACCGAGCACGCGTCCTACCAAAACCTTCTCCAAAAATTCAAATCGCGGTTTATCAACGCACACTCGGCCCTGTTCAATTAGCCACACCTCAAGCCCCAGTCAATCGAAACGAGAGCCCTGCAATCTGCCGGAATCCCGCAAATTATTTCCACGTTCTTCTCCTCTTTCTCTTACAAAATTATCCCCCCAAAAAGACGAAAAAAATCATCAACCTCCAGCCCAGTCGAGAAATCCTCTCTCCCTTACCTATCCTACGAAAAAAGGACTCGCGCGCGATTTGCTTAGAAAGCCCGGAGGGCACTGCTGCGCGAAAAATTGCATGGTGCAGTCACGAAACGATTATCTTTCGAGAGAGGCGCACGCTCGGGCGCGACCAACTTCGAACTTTTCGATGCGAACGACCTTTCCCGCTCTCTCCGAAACCAGTTCACGCGCCGTATCTTCGTGATACCGACGCGGAGTGAGAGAAAGAGAGAAAGAGAAAGAGTGGAGAGAGAGAGAGAACGATCTTGATCTTGGCATTGCACGAGGAGGCGAGGCGGCTGGAGAGTGGCTTTATCATTTTGGTTTTAGAGCCGGGATAGACGAGAGCGTGAGCAGGCGCGCGTTCAAAATTAATCGACGGTGTGCCGTATTAGTGCGGTAATGGGTCGGAGGTGGATGGTGATTATTTGGGCGCCTGTTTGTGGAGGTGTGTTTTTGGCTCTGGCGGATATGGGTTGGGAGAGAGATGGAGTACAAGCGAGTCGTTGTAAGTTCGGGGCAGCGAAGCGAACGATGAGTGGCGGAAATTATTTTCGGGACGTCGAAACGGGAGTGACTTTATAATTTGAATTTCGAAGCGATGTTTATATTGAAACGTCAAGGAGAGGCATTGTTTTGTCGAGGGTTAACGGTGATGGAGGAAGAAATGTTTGGGCTTTTATTTTCTGTTGAGGTCTATCGATGTATGTATGCACGATTTTAACCAGCATTCATTCAGCTTATGAGATGAAATAAATTTGGCATTGATAGTAAATGTATTCTAAATTAAAAATGCAGAACGTTAAGAATTGATTTCAGAGTATTGATCTTTGTACTGAGTTGTGCAATAAATTATCTATCTATCTATTAAAAACTTTAAAAAGTTTAATGAAACAGCTGTAAGGATCTCAATGTTACATAAATGAAAATATCGAACTTGTTTATTTTAATAAAAAGTTAATTCAATAAATTTAAAGTACCTCATCGACCTTAATTTTTCAATAAATTGTACCAGTTTGTGCAATAGTTCATTAAAAACGAGACGTTAATTTTAATCCTTTATAAAAATAGAAACAAATTAGCTATCAGAAATATAAAGAAAGCTGTTTTTAAATACAATTCCAGTGAAGGGTCAAGTTTTACCGAAGAAACAAGATCTGAATAAAAGCATTTTGAAATACGAAACCTTTTCTTGCCATTCTTCCTTTATCCTTTTCTCCATTGCCTTCGTCATTTGTAAAGGCATCCTGTAAATCCATCAGAAGCGCCTTATTACCTCCGATTCGGTTTTATCGTGGACGAGTATCTCGTTTCTTGACATATTATGACAAGATTACCTTTAATAAAGGCGTTATTAGCTCGCCAATACATGAAATTAATGAACTCAGCCTTTCGATGATGAATCAACTTAAAGTGCTATGCCTGTATTCCTGCCTTTTTTTTTATTATAGGTATAATATTTTGATATTAATTGTTGAACCAGTAACAGAATCAACCAACAGAGTGCCGCAAGGAATTGGAGTGTATGATGCAGTGATCAAACGATTAATTAATAAAATTGCTTTCAATCTATTGTTTAAAAAATATTATAAAAGTAGAAAGTATAGTCTCTGCAATCTCATGATCAAAAGCAATATAATAATGAAAATATGCAATAACATCATTTTACTAAACGCAGTATCGAATCAGACTGCATCATCCATTCCATTAAGATCGGCTAACAGCCACCATCTGACCCAATTCCCTCAATGCAGGATCCACGAATTCACCTATCTGAAAAGCATGTTCGATCGTATCAACCCGAGCCATCGCATCACGGAACGCGGCATCAAGGCATCCCCGAAACCGCCCGAAAATGTGAAACCCGTGCTCTAATCAGTGTACAAGCCTCTTTCTCAAAAATATAAAAACAGTGCAATAAAAGAAAAAGAGAGGTACGAACGAGTTTGACCAAAAGGGAAAGAAGAAGGTGCGGCAGCCATGGATTCGACGGCTGCGGAGGGGCAGGTCAACGGCGGCAGCTTCGAGCCACTGAGCGACTCCTGCGGCGAGAGCGACATGGAGGGTCTTGACCTCTCGCTGTTCGAGCCTCAGGCCGACACGAATTCCTGGTGCGACAGCCGCGTCCACGCGGGCTTCCTCTACCTGCTCGTCCATTATTGCGGTAAGATGCTCAAATGGATAATAATTGAAGGGGTGGCTTTATAGCGCGCCGTCTTATCTATTGGCGCTGGAGGGGAGAGCTGGGTGGGTGTTGTAAAGTGGCGTTCAGGAGGAGGTGTGGGTCACGCGTGCAGTTGAGGGAAGATGGTTTGACGGATAGAGAAAAAATGGGGTGGGCGCTTTTTCATGAAATATTCGAGTATGGGGAATTGGAGGTGGATGGTAAAGTGATTGAACCGTTAATTTTGGTTGGTTGGTCAATTATTTTTTGATTTACTTTGATCTGTTGATGTTTACGGCCGCTGATTGCTTTTTAACAGGGAAACTAGTTTTTAATATTATTGTATCTTGCATCATATTTTTATATGTAAAAGAAAAGTTTAAAAGTTATTAAAGACAGAAAAATCAAAGTAAAAATGCGATGATCAAGTTAAAAAAAATCTTATTAATCGAGGTTCATGCACTGGTATATTCATAATTACGTGACAATATCAACAGTACTAAAACTGGATATCCGTGAATTTTTAAGTTTCTATACATCGCGTTGTCTTGTAAATTTTCAGGAATATCGGGTTTTAATATTGTATAGAGTAAAAGCTTTTACTGAATAAATGCAGTGGGGAAATAGATTTCATCGATTATCTGCCCAGTCCAATTAAGCTTTTATTGCTGACCTTCCTGGAGCTACGTGCATGTTCGTCTTCTTTACGACTTTCCGAAGGTATCGTGGAATTAACGGAAAATCGCTTCTACGTGTCAGCTATAAAACTATTGCAATTACAGTTTATTTTAAGCTTGCCTTTAGTGTAATAATTACGTTTGTCATATTTTCTTGGTATTATGTGTGAGAGTACCAATCAGTAATTTTGATTTTTAATTGTGATAATAAAAATAAACTTTTTGATTAGAAATTATAGCTAAGTCAGATAAAGAAAAAAATATGTATGTTTTCTATAAAAATAGTTTCATACAAAGTTTTATATTTTTATAAAAACCTTATCTTACGTCATTTTTTCTTTTAAATAATGCAATGAAATTCATATTGATGCTGTATTACATTTCAACTCGTGACTTTCTATTTCTCTAAAAAATTGAGTCACCCTTGAAATCCTCTCTTCCTACCTGTCATCACAATACATAACAATTCACAAAAAATAGTCATCATTCATTACCACATTATCTCGGATTAATCTAATCTAAGTAAAAACCCCTGTCCACCAACTCTAATAAAAACCACCAGAATCGCCTCGTTTTTCACAAGCCGCGCTCTTTCTCCCCTACACCAAGCCAAAAAAAAGCCTCTAAACTTCCGCAAGTCAAAGCCTCCCTGCTCGAATTTCTCGTCAACGCACACAGCAACTCTCTTCTTGGCGATAGCGCATAGCTCGAAGACACCAGCCCTCGTGCGTGAGCGGCGTTTCTCTCCGCCGACGCGGCTTCTCTTTCCCCCTTTGTCCTATCGATTATTCGCGAAGATACGCGAGGAGGCGCCACGTAGGTTTCGCACGCGCGCTACTGACGGATTACGTAGGGCCGCGCGTGCATCTCGCAGACGAGAGAGAAAGAAAGGGACAGGCGCGCACTTTGTCATGCTTTTCTTTATTTGCCTGAGAGTGGATTTTTTTTTATGATTTAAGAGATGGGTATAGGGAGAGGGATGGCCAAGGGTTTTTTTTTGTTGTGCTTTGGGTGTGAGGCTCTCGAGGTGGGAATGATTTTTTACGATGTGCTAATTGTAAAGGCTGTTGTGAAGAAGGTCGGAGATTGTGGGATCGCTTGGGTGGATTATGTACGTTTTTTATGAAGGTTTGAGATACCATTAGTTTAAATAGTTTTGAGACGTAAGTTTTTGAATGCGTAACTCAATATTTTTGGTTTGTTTAAAAGTTCATTTTCATTATTGAAATATAAATAAAATAAATAGAAATCACTTCTATTACTTCTGTGGAATAAAAAAATTCTAAACTTACGGTGAGCGGAACATTCTCTTATGTAAGCTCGTAAAATTTTTCTGAAAGTACATTTCTTTTTTGCGTAAAACTACTTACATTAAAGTACGTACTCACGGCAAATCTCAAGTAACCTTTCACAACTGAAGTGTCCATCTTCAAAATTACAATTTACTCAGCTCTCATACAATTCACCTACCATCATAGAACTTTCATTTCGCATTTCTAACTTATTTATAAAAAAAAAAACTAAATAAAAAATAATTTTACATCAAAAGCAAATTAAAAATAGTATCCCAACCATTCTCCATTCATACTCGCCCCCCAATCCCGCAAAACTAAAAATAACCCAACCGCTATTTTTTCCCTATCAAAGCCTCCCGCGATTGCAAGCGAGCAGTTCATCAAACGGCCGCAATCAATAATCCGGCGCATAATTCAACGTTCGATGCACTCCTCCTTCGTATATATACATCCGACCTGCCGAAGAATCCGCGGCGTCTAAAAATAACCCCGCACTCGCCGCCGGCGCGACAAGCCGAATCCGATAATGCCAATGCACACTCGTCTCAAAGCTATACTCTTTCCCTCTCCTTCTCTCTCCCTTTCTTATACGCACTTTAAGTGAGCGCACGTACGCGCGTTTCAGGTGGCACTCATATCGAAGAAGGCGCGCGCGCGCAAAGCTATGCGATATTCAGTGGACCGAGGGACTATTAACATACAATGGGCCGAGGGCCTCGTGATTTAGCGACGCAAATTATTCGCGCGCTTGAGCGCGCCCTATAGCGCCGAGATTTACATGAGGCCCGAGCTTGTGCGCAGGAATAATACCGCATTGCGCTCGGTTTATGGATTCATATTGCCCCGGCGTCTGCGTTACGATTCTACTTGACTCTTCGCTTTAGTTTTTTTTAATTTTTATTTGTTTGTGTTTTCTGAATCGATGCTGGCACCGGGCTTGAGCGGAGAGTAACCGGTGAGTTATGGGTTCTTGGGGATGGGAGCGAAGTGAGTGGCTAATGTGGGCTTGACGAGATTGGAATTTTACGCAAATTTCGTACTACCGAATGGCTCGTTGTGATGGAAGGATATCCGTTTATTTATAGTGCGGGAGGATTCGTTATGGCCGACAGTTTGATGGAGTGATTGGAATGCCGTGTAACTTTTTAGGGCTTTACGAATGTCAAAGGTAATGCAGCTCAAGTTTATGGAATTCTGAACGTGTATATTAGAATGATTACTTTGATTACATTGATTCTACTGAATTAAACATAACATGCAAAAAGAAATTTTTCCTGAGTTTGTTGTATCTTTAACAATTAAATAATTAGGTCAAATCAGCTCACCAGTTACAACTGATTTCAGCTAATTATGTCATCTTATTTAATCAAATTGTTCAGTCAGCTTACGACCCGCTAAACGGTAAACTTTTCGCTGTTCCTCTCCATCCCCACGATCGCCAACAGCGCCTTCAACAAAATCCACCACTCACTCCCCATAAAAACTCACCCAGCAATTAAGAACTCGGGATCGTCCCTTGTCTCTTATTTTTTCTCTTCTCACAGCGGGAATCCGCGCCTATACACACACAGCGCGCAGAGATCGCTATCTGGCGAGATAGCGTTGATAGATTTAATCGCTCCCGTATATATATAAGCCTGCTCGGCAATTACCTCCTCCGGAGTAGCGCGACACTTTTTGCTCTCACTCTTTCACTCCGGCAACGTCGAATATCGGCAGCTCCGTTGTTTACCTCGAACGGAGGCCGTCGCGCCGAAAGCAGGAAGTTATTTCTCGCGCGCGAGTGCCCACAGATTTGCCAACGATTCTATTGAAGGCCGCTCGAGCCGGAGAAAGATCGTCCAATTAGATGGCAATTTAGAGCGCGCGCGTCTAGGCGCATCGCGTTGCCGATCTGGGCTCGCCGATAAATTCGCGCGGCTAAATGACTCGCTCTGACTATATGCACGGTTTTCGTGATTGTGCCGATGCGAGTGGCAATTTACGGGCGTTCGGGAAGAATGAAATAGACGCGCGCCGAGGCGTAATTGGGCATTGCGCGCGTGCATTTTTATTTTCGCGTGCGTTAACGCGAGTGGAGCGTTAATGATTCGGATGGGGAATGAGGTGGAAGCGATTGATGTTTTTGAATGGAAAGATTTTGATTGAAATTGTTGGAAAATTGACAGTTTTAAGGAGGTGCAGTTTCTAAATTTTACTTCTCTATTTTCGTTGATGTATAGTTCCTATTTTGATTATCTTATTGACACCAAAAGATAATTTTAAATATTCCTTTTGCTATATAAAGAAAGTAGCTCTACACAAGTTAAAAATAACTGTTTATATCTGAAGTAATAATAACAAAATCGTAAATCTCGAACTTTAAATCATCTTTACATCTACTATTTTTCAAATGAATTACTCAAAGGAGAACATTCAAGCATACTAGAATAGCGCGAATGGCTGAATAACATTTGCTCGACCAACTATAAATATTATCATTAGCTGTTGATCCGCTGTATAAATCTAGACCCATTTCCCCACTAGAAATAGTACAGGGGTCATATCTATTTTGCGATCTTTGTATATATGTGACGTCAATGTTTCCATATTTTAATAACTGATAGCTTTTTGATATAAAAAATTTAGTTAACTTAATTTTTGAGAAATTCTAAGAAGATGAAAATTGTTCAATTATATTAGATTCTCATAATATCCATAAGTTAGCTCAATCCTCTTTCATAGGTATTTATACTCACTTATACACATTTTTCTACGTAAACACCATCAAATTCACCTAATTTAATTCGCAACAAAAAAATTTAAATCAGCCCATCTGGCAGCGCGCGAGTAACGGTTCAGCCCTGTCTACATTTGCACATTCCGTTATCTCATTCGCATTGTACAACTTTCGTTCTGCGGTCCACATGCGCCGTATTACACAGTAATTGCACCTGACAGACTCGCCTCATGTCCCTTGATGGTCTACGTCCAGACACTGGAGTAGACCGCCCGGTGATACCTTCGCACAGTAATACTGTGAGGAAAAAGCATTTTCCATCTCCGGAGGAAAGAGAAATCGAAATCGCCAATTTTTCCCTTGGTCAGTTAATTCCTGTTTTTCCGCGTGATTATTCAGAGTCGAATCGAGATTTGGAAAGGTGCATTTATAAACGCTCGTGAGAAAAATGCCGAGTTTGGATGTGCATATGCAGAGTAGGGAAAATCTGGAGGAGAGTGCGGGCAGTTAACGTTTATGGAGCATAAAAATAACGCTCGGTTATTATTTGCCACGTGTAACGAGGGTGATAAATTTGAGTTTTTTCACGAGAGTGAATTTTAATGCTTCGGTAGGCATGGGTGAAAGTAAATTCCTACAGTAGTTTTTTTAAGGACTTTTTTCTTATGGAAAAGAATGGACGATTGTCTTTTGAAAGTTTTTTTTCGAAAGGAATAGATAAGAATAAATTATTTATATTTATTATGAGAAATAGCAATGCATTCGAGAATTGTAACGCTACATAAACGAAATAAAATGCAAAAGAAAATTAATAATGCTCTAATTCACCCTGCGGGAAACGATTTTAACTGTTCAGATATAAGTTAGCAGCTAAGTACTTAAAAGTTTGCTACTTAGTCACAAGCCTCGAAAAAGTTTTACCCACTGAGGGATTGCCAGTAAATTACATAATAATAAGTCTATTTCCAGATGGAAAGAAAAAAGGAACTTTGATATTCACTGCTGCTGCTGAACTGTTTAATTTTAACTTTCCAAGTCTCGAGTGCAACTTATTATAATAACTATTTAATTAGACTTATTTTAAAAGATTTCTGAAAATTTTGTACATAATCAACATCATTACAACTTTTCTCAAAAGAATTAGAATTTACATTTTAAATGAAAAGAATTAGGAAAATTCAAAAAATTGTCGAAAATTGAAATTAAGTTTCTTTGATATCAGATTTATTCTAAAATAAACAGGATAAAATGATTTTAAACAAGATACTTTCATTTTACTGCACAGATTCTCTGCAAAGTAACCTTTACCATCCCCACATTTACCCATCTAAGAGTCCAAACCAAAAGCACACACATCTCACTAAAACCTTGTATCCAGTGACCGTCGTGAAAAAGCGCCCTCATAAAAATTAACCCTCACAGCGTAAAGCAGAGGAAAAAGCCTCGACTACGAGAAGGTCGCGTGCAGCCGATGACGGCCCCATCTCCGTATATATACACAGCCGAGACTCGGGGAATTAATTATTCGAAATGAACATCTCGCGCGCGGCGTCGGCGGAGGGTCCATTAGCTCCCGGAAATTACCGGGGCTTAACGTCCCGTGGTGGAAGCTAAGAGAGCCGCGAGAGAGAAGGACTGATGAAGTCACGCTTGCAGCTATTAGGCACGCCGCTATCTAACAGCCGCCTAGAAACTTTTGATCTTCGACCGCGGCAGCGATGTACCCTTTTTTTTGCCGATGACTTTATGTGTACCCTAATTTCTGTTGAGGTGCTAGTGGTTCTGTTTTTTTTTACTTTTTTTTGATGTAACGTTTATTGGAGAAGATCGCTAGATGCGGAGATTTTTATTTCGTTATGGTTTTTAATGATTCTGGCAGGATTTGGTTTGCCCCAAGGTTTGACACCTCTGGGCAAGGCCTTTTTGGGAATAGACTTTGAAAGACGTCATGGGATAGGCATTTTGGTAGCTTAGATAAGTCGGTAACTTTTATAAATTGCTGTTTTCAGGTTTAATTTTATGCGAAATAGATTGTGTTACAAAATTGGATTTATAGGTTAAAAAATGCGACTGGAAACATTAAATTTATGAGATGTTTATCTTAAAAAATGTTTGTTTCTTTTTTTATTCAGTAAAATACCACTAGTTGAATAGGTCTAGTCTTGGAACAACTTTCTTGAACTTAATTCGCGATTGAAAGCATTCAATCAATTTTGCTAAACTTGTTCACCCAGTAATATTTGTACCGTTACGCGTCCGTAATTGTATTTTTGCTACGGAAATTATTAGGCCAATGATGTTTTCTTTTACAAAAAAAAGGATGCAAACAATATATTAGTTTAACATTATTAAATTTTTAATTATATGAACTATTAAAAGTTTCATTTTTTTTAGTGGATTACTAGTCAAGCAACTTTCCGATGTTTGCCTAATGTATTCACCAGTTTAAGTCTATAAAATTTTACTAATTTCACTCAAGACTTCTATCTACTCTCAAGCTGTCACAGAAGATTAACGTTAATTTTTTAAACTACTCGATCGTGTACATAGCATAAAAGAACTTGTTAAAATATCTACTTAGTGAAAGTAGATGTGTATAAGCTAATAAATATTTCGATAAAGGGGATAAATTTTGCAATTTGTACTGAATTACAACCACTTTAAACTAAAATGTAAATTTTGTATTATAAATATGGTTTATAATCTTAATATATCTTCTATTTCAAATTATTTTGGACAATTTGATTTGTGTTATTTCAACAATTAAAATGTAACTAATCGTATTTTGAAATAATATTTAAACGTTAATTGAAAATCTAATGGAAATTACTATTAATATCCAATTGTCTACAAGTCATTTTGAAACAATGTAATTGTAAAACGTTGTTAACTAATATCTTCAACAATATTTAACACGATCTTATCAATACAACCAAATAAACCATAGAATATTTTTAAAGTCGAAAGATTGCGATATAATTTTTTCAAAATATTCAATTATCCAGAAGACTATACTTATTTTATCATAAAATTAAATTACTATAAGACAAATTCTGGCTGCAACTCAACAACAAATAAAATACAATCAAAGAACAAAGTAATCCCTGTCAAAACTAGCAGATTTCAAAACCAAAATATCTGGGTCAAAGCAAAATTTCTATATTTAACCAGCACTAAACCCAAATCCTTATCCCTCATTTCTACAGCAAACCACTCTCGAAGCATTCGCTCCCACACCCACTAAGCACAAGTTCGTTAGCGCTCTAAAGCCCTTTCTTCCTCCTTCCCCATCATCGTGCAATACCGAAAAATCCAATTAACTCGCTCGCCGCCGCCGCCGGCAATTACGACACGCACGCGCGTGCCTCTCGTATTATTCCATCTCTTCGATTCTCTCTCGGGCCGAAGAAACCGAAGAAGGATAGAGCCGCGCGCGAGTACGCGAGTGGCTTCGCTCTTTTCCATTAAGGAGCGTGTCGATCAGCCGAGACAATCGGCTGGCCTTTCTTTCGCTCGATCGTTAAATTAGCGACGGAGGCTGCGGATTTAATCCTCGCCCGCTGATCGTCGTTTTCCTGCGCACTGCAGCTGCGCGCATCGACCTAGATTCGTTGCGCGCCTGGCAAGATAATTAACGAGTCGTCAGACGGATGGATTGAACTTTTCTGCTGGTACTGACTATTCGTTTAAAGGTGTCTACTTCTCCGATGATTTCTAATCTGGCTTTTATACTGCGCAGTGCATATAAAATCCTTGAGACCCGTGAAAGTCTATAGAGATTTGTTCAGAATGAAATTTCACTCTGCACGAGTAGATTAATTGCAAGGGTATGTTGAGAGTGCGGATTGGAAGGATTTGATTTGAAAAGCTACCCATTGCTTGGTAAAAGCTGGTCTTCTGGAATTGAGTTTCACTTCTACTTTCATCAATCTATTCAAAATGTGTTTATTAATTTCCAACAAATGTATCTGTATGATTGGTAGCAATGTAGACTTATCATGAGAATCTCAAAAAACCATTATTTAGTAGCGATAGAAAATAATATTTAACATCCAAACACTTCTATAGTAAGTAAAGTAGAACACTAACGATCATAAACTATAACCAAGAATGCACAGCATATCCTCCAATAACTCCTCCACTAACCCACGATTCCGTTAAACCCGTTAAATCCATTCCGCGTGCCGGCGAACAAATCAATCGGCTTCCTTGCTCTCTTTCTCTCTCTTCTCTTTCACTGCCCGGCTTTTTTTCTCCTCGGCTCTCTGTTTATTATTCAAGGCTCTCGTTGGTACCGCCACCGCAGCGTAGTACAGTTGCACCAGGCGCGAGTCTGAAAAAGGCTATTGCCCCCCACACCGACGCGTATTCACGAACGAGAAAGAGAAGGAGAATCGGGTGACCACTCGGCGTGTGTCGAGTAATTTACGTTCTACGCCAAGAGCAGGGAAAGAGAGAGAAAGGCCGAGCTGCTACGACTGTGCTGCAGTGGCTGAAAAAAAAAGTCGAGAATGCGTTAGTTCGATTTTGGCGTGCGACAGCGCCGGAGCGAATAAAAAATTCGACGTGTGTTACGCTTTTGTGATCACTGATCAGAGAGGGCAGGTGGCCGGCTCTCGTTCTTTCGTAATAAAACTGTTGCTGGTACTTTTTGCGTTGAATTTTTTGTTCGCTGCGATCGAACTGCTTGTTAAGGGAGAAATCACTAGTCAGGTGGAGTGGTAAATAAAGACCTAGTTTGAATTGATATTTTTAAAATTTTGCATTTAGTCTATATTTAATTTATTAAGTGCGATCAATAAGTGGAAAAAGCTTTTATTTCATAATCTTTAATTGATGTACGAGATCTTTTTCTATATTACCGGCTACATACTTTTGAACGTGATGTAAACTTTAAAAAAACATGTAATTCATTTCCTGGACCATAAATTTTCAATTAAAATTTTCTCTTCAACTCCTTAAAGCCGAGTCTTCTTTCCTGGTAGAAAGTAATACTTATTCTCATGGAATCACCGTTAAAACGAATCCCGCACTTAATGGCTTGATTTTAGAACCACATAAAAACACCCGGTAACGTAAATTTCACTCATGCGCTCTCTAGAAACGAACGAGCCTCACTTTCAATTTCATCAGAATCAAACAAGAGATCTCTCATACCTTCTGCATTTCATCGATAAACCCGATAATACCGACGGTTATTCAAAATATGTATGATATTTATTCTATCGCACACTTGTCAAACCACTTTACATAATCTCATAACTGTATACAAATAACAGTCCTAACCGAGCGCATCCAATAAACAAGCACTTCCTCTGATACTCCAGCATCCCCGGCTCCACGCGAATTTCCCTAAAGAAGCCATTCAAAACTCTTTATTTACCTTGAACGCAGCCGTGCTCTCGTACTTTATGGCGCGCCGATTTTTCATCCTTATCAAGATTTATGCTTAGGACCTACCCGTTCGCTCTAACCAGTTGTTGCGTCTAGCCTATACGGATACGTATATGGGCGCTGCACACTTTAACGAGGACAAATCTCACGGACATCGCACGTTCACGACCTCCGGAAAAGTTTGCCTGCCAAATGTATTTTTTGCTCAAAACAGTATGGTTGTTGAGGATGGGCGAACGCTCGTTTGTTATCGTGTGGATGTTGGAAAATGGAAAAGTTCTGTTAGGTCGTTACGGTTTCATTATTTTTGTAAAGGTAGGGCATAGACGATGTATATGAATATTAATAAAGTTTATAGGAATTAGATTTTTCCTTCTTCTTTCGTCTGGATCCTTGCATATAGATCTTGATTTTTCGCAGAGGAAATCCAAGTGGTTGGAAAACCGGTTGAAGTTAAATTTAAACATTGCAAGATGACTAACTTCGCTTAAGTATAACCGTTAAAAGTTCGTCTCTGTAGTCATTGGCATTAATTCGCGAAAATGTTGAAATGGAACAAGTTATCAAGCGCAAATGCGTATCACATATTCTACTCTAGTTAATTTGTGATTTACTTCAATTGTAGCTTTTCACTTGTCATGTTACTTTGTGAGTACAGCTAAGTACCCGTATAGTTCTTATTAGTAACAAGAAACGGGAAAACAAAGCTTTTGCAATTTAAAAATCAGATTTAAACTTTAAAATATTAAATTTTTGACTGATAATGTTGGAAGATGCATTACGATATTGAATTCCATTCTAAACAAAATCAATTCATTAAAAGATAAACAGAATTACAAACGAAAATACGAAAAAAACCATTATAATCAAATGAATTGCACAAATGAAATAAATCACTGTTATAAATAAAACTCCAAAACCGCAAGACGCTAATTCGAAAACATTAATAGCCCGAGCACAGCTTAAGACCATAATAAGTCGTAGCAAGAAGGACCGATATCGAATAAAATAAAAAGCAGCAGCGCGGCAGCGACCAAAAGAATCGCGTCTGCCCGATAAGATCGCCGCTAGTAATGAACTAGCCGCGCGTGCGCGCGGCTCTTATACGGTTTTGCGTCTAATGAGGACTCGCGCGCGCAGATGTACCTGCAGATGCACAAACTGCGCCTGTGGCTACTTGTTGGCGCGAGTTCTCTGGTAGGGCTTTTTTGCCACCTCGCGTTCGCTATCTGAATCTCTCGAAGTGCATACTCTGCGGCATTGTTACCTTGGGGCGGCAATATCGCAATCGAAAATCTGAATTGAAAATCGCGTAGCTTATATTTTGTCCTTGCAGAGTAGTCCGAACTAATAAAGTTTTTCCATTATGTGTGTGCGTGTGAGCGCATGTGTGTGTGCGCATGTGTGTGTGTGTGTGTGTGTGTATGTGTGGGTATGTATGTGTGTATGTATGTGTGTATGTGTATGTGTATTTTTGCGTGTGTATGAGTGCTTATGTATGAAGTTATTTTATATGTATGTACTACTTTCTTGATAATTACAAAAGAAAGCCACTGGTACAGCAATTGAGAACGTTTGAACCATCTGCAGCTGCATTGATTGTTACTGTAAAAAATAATGACGAGGAACAGTTTTTATACAAATATAGAGAGATAAAAGTGACGCGATTCAGGAATTTAATGCATTTTGTGCACAAAGCGAGAATCAGGCTCGAATGCGTCCCTTTGAGCTGCGTAACTCTGTCATCATTGCAAAACGCATCAAAGAGAGTTTTCCAGCTAAAATCGTCATTGAATCCAGCTCGAGCCTCTCCGCTCTTTTTTGCATTTCCTGCTCCTTTCTCCCTCTACACTCCAGCTCTCACCCTCAAACTTTGCACCTGTTCCCTTTTCGCGCGAGCGCTTGAGGGAGAAAGAGAGAAAAGAGAGTTTCGCGGTAGTCTGGCCTACGGCGAGAGAGCTTCTAGCCGAAGGGCCATCAGCAGACAGGAAGGCAACAGTGCCAGCCTGAGATCACACGCTGCCACTTTCCCTCGAGAGCGGCTCGGTCTGCGCCGCGCGGCTCTCCAGTGCTAAGAAAAAGTCGAGGAAGAAGCCGGCGGCCGGCGATGGCGCGAGAAAGATGAAGAAGAAGCCGGACGCGCCGACGTCCCTCTTTGTTATCTCGCTGTGTTGCTTTTCGCACTTGCCGTAATGAAAATCATTCTTGCAAAACCGCTGATGCCGAGAAAGCGGCTTTGCGCTTTTAGAGGCGCTAAAAGGGTCGCCGCTGTGCTACTGACGCTGTGTGTGTCGGCGGACGTTCAGCCGACGTGCTTTTAATTTGAAATCATGGATTACGCGGATTTGTTTATTGGGTATTAGTGGCCGAGCTGCCGTCGAGGTTGGAGGCTTCCGAGGCTTTCTTCAGGGTAATTGGTTGTGTCAGCGATGCGGTAACTGTTTTGTGAGAGAATGGAGAAATGTGATTCTTTGAATGGACGTGATGAGTGGCGATTAGATTTAATCTATACTCACAAAAATGTACTGTATAAAGCTTGATTTTTCTAAAATATAAGTTAAAAACAAAATAAGTTAAAATTAAAATCATTTTTATAGATTTAAAACAATTTAATTTGATTTCTTTACCTGAAATATATGATATATGAAGATCTCGTTTAAGTTAAGAGGATTATTTATAATCTTGGATTAATTATTTTAATTTAAACTTATTTCTTTATGAAACCATAATTGAAAAGAATTCAACGGAAATTTATTTTTACTTGAATTATTTTATTTCTGAATTTTAATCTTGAAGGAAAGATACACCTTTTTATAGAATTTAATCAATTTATTATGAACGTGCCTTATTACAACATAATTCAATATTTATCAACTTGTCCTTATTAAAGCTTTGATTTTTTTAGTTATTTTTGGCTGCATAATAAAAAATAATTTAAAATATTTATCTAGCGTTTCTTCAATTATTATTAATTGCCACTTACTATCTCAACAATTATTAATATGAAACACGTAAGAATGATTTAAATATCGAATCGATATCGATATCATAAAAATATGATATCATATTTTTTTTTTAATCACTTAACATACTCCTTAAAGAAGAAAAACCAGGGTCAAACCCACAACGAAATCCCAAGTCGTCGATAATTCACCGGAAATCTATTTACCCGGCTAACACAATATTTGCGCAATTAGAGAGCCACATAACCCGCGTCAACTGTATTTACCGTTTCTTCTCCCACTCCGGCAAAGAAAACATCATCCAGCGCAGGGGACCAGACCTCCCCAACGAACTCCGTTGCCTTTTTTATTTCCAGGGTGAAACTTCCTCTCCCTCTCTTCCTTCTCCGGGACCTATATCTCGAGATTAAGGCTACGAGATATGTAAGTCTCGCGTGAGCGTGCCTCCAGTTGTCTGACGCACGGAATCTCGCAAGCAGACACGAAAATACCACGCGTCCAGGAATTAGGATTTATGTCGTCACGACCTCAAATGTATATATGGACGATTCTATGTGCGTGAGTGCATATTGCAGTGAGAATGGATACGAAAGGATGAGAGGATGACGTTGCATATGGGACGATGAAGGATGCATGTGTAAACGTCTTGTTAGGAGATCTTTTTCATGGCAGGGTCCGGAAAATGGACGAGATTTACTCGCATCAGTGCTGGGTATAGAAAGTTAAATGATTTTTTGAGGAGGAATTTGCTACCTCGGAATGATATATGGCATAAGATGTTGAGAAACTGGGTTAAAAGTATTGCTCCGTCGCGTTGTACATATTGCATTGTTGTAATATTGGAAAGTGTGGGCTCGGAATGAATACTTCAGGCGAATGAATTTTTTAAGGGACGCGACTGAAATTTATTACTTTAAAAGCTTTTTTTCTTATGCGATTTTAAGATCTTAACAATACAGTGGACAATTCAGTACAGAATTATATTTCGATAAAATGTAAAATAAAAATTAAAAGCACCTTTACGATAAATTCATAAGCCACTAAATAATTGAACCATTTCATTGACACTTACATCGTAACAGAGCGCAGCCTCCTTAATTGAATGAAACTAAATCCACTGAATATTCCAGCCGTTTACACAATCAATGCATTCATACGCGACGGCAATCGCATGCAAATGGCCTCGATCCTCCGCTGCTGGGTATATCGTTTGAACTTTTAATGGAAAAATAAAAATAAGGCCATAAAGGCGCATCGAAACCGAGAGAAAGAGCGAGGAAAGTCAAGAAAAAGCGAAGCGAGAGGAAAACAGCAAATCGAACTTTATTGCCTCCGCGTTTTTTTTTTCGTTGTAATTTCCAATATTCCCTCTCCTACTGCGCGCACGCGAAAACCCCTCGGCGCGCAAGATGAAATGTGGGAGTAGCCTTACTCCGATTCTCTCTCCTTTTTCTGCCTCTCTCTTTCTCGCTTGGAATCAAACGCAGCGCCCAGGAAGCGAGCGATAAACCGAGAGAAATGCAGAGGGACGCGCACAGCAAATTCCATTTTATCCCCCTAGCTCGCTCCGTGAACGTAATACCGATATTCTCTCTCTTGCGCCGCGTTTACAATGCCACTTTCGCGCGAGCCGTTATAAACGAAGCCCCCAGCTTGTATTCCAGGAGCGGAGTGCAAGGTTTCTGCACTTGACCGCGTAGCTCGGCGCAATCACATTTTCCAGCGCGGTTAATTTCTGTACGTTGTATACGTCTGTCTTTAGAGCTGGTGTCGACCTTTTGCTCGCTTTTTCGTGTTTCCGTCGATAATTTGCTGTTATCTTGTGTTTGCTTTCGATTTTTCTATAGCGAGAGGTTTAGTTTGTACTAAAAGAGTATTGATATCTTTCAACTTGCAGATTGCTGGGTATATTTATTTGAATAAGATACTTTTACATTAAAGTCAAATAGCATTTTTATAGAAAGGAAATTAATCTAAACGATCTATCTTGACGGAGGTAAAATCCGTCGGAACTTCAGCATTCTAATAAAAAACTATTAACATAAATCTTGCTTGTTGAAGATCGCCTTTAATAACTCAAAAAGGTACTTTTATTCTTGAACTTTTAATGAATACAATAAAGTTTTTTCCAAATAGCCATGTTTGTTATATTTATTACCGAAATTTGTATTTAATCATTTGTTTTTTCTTACAATATTGTTATTTCAGTCCCTTTTCTTTCTTATCTTTAAATCCATCCATGTTCTTTAAAGGTAACGAATTCAAAATGTATTTACGGAATGAGAGAATGAGATAGAGAGGAAAAAAAGAACGAAATGCATTGGTCAGTTGTTTTACTATTTGTCTGAGAAACTGCTTATACAAATTTTCTTATTTATAAGATTAGCTTTTATTTATCTGCATTTCACCTCGGATGAAGTTCTTAAGTTAATTATTTTCAAGTTGCCATAAAAAATAGTTTTGAAATAAATTTTGAATAAAATTTCCACCAATGAACAAACGAGTGTATAATTAAAAACTTATTTTATTAAAAACTTCTCGCTCCTTCAACAAATTAATATCACCGTAAACCGCAAACAAGCATAATATAGATTTTAATTTAAACTTCATAATCGCACTCGAATTCAATCACGTCAAGCGCTCACCAAAGAAAAAAAAAGAACAACGAAACATACAAGCAAACATTTCTCTAATGATTGATCGTTGCACTTTAAGCGTCAGCGACTCTCGGATTCTCCGCGGTAGCGAGAAAAGTCTTGTCCAACCCTGCCCCCTTCACTCCCCCTATAAATCTTTTTCCTTTTACTTCCACGTCCCGCTCTCGCTTTTCCCTGGCTGCAACTACAACACGACGGCCTGCAACTTGCTCTCCATCGCCAGTAGAGGACACAGGAAACTTTCCTGCAACTTTTCTCTCCTGCTCCATGTTTTTTCTCTTTTCTCCTCCTCTCCGGCGCGTTAAATCTGTACAGCCTCCCCATCGTGAACTTTTTTACCCGATTATTCTTCCGAAGTGGTGAGAGGACGATCCTACGGCGATCGTTTCGCCGGAGGAACGCATCCGGCCATTAGTTAACATCGCGCGAAGACGGCCTATTAACCTTAACCTCACGGCTCGGGCGAATGCGACAACTTTCTCTGGGTATGGGTATGTATAAGACAGTCACGACGTTGTCTATATGTGTGAGTGTATAGGGATAAGGTTGTGGATTTTCTCGCTCTAGGCGAGACCGTTGTAATTTCGGAGTGATTTCATTGTAAATTGATGGGAGCGAACGTGGAGCGGAAAAGTTTTAAGGAGCTGCGGGCGCGCTTTCTTCTAAGGAAATTATCGCCGGTAGTTTGTAATGCTGAGTGGGGCTTTAGTTTGAAGATTGCTCAAAGTATATGGTATTTGCGAAACGTGGGAAATTGCGAAAAGTAAATAGGGAAACGAAGTTTCTGTTTATGAAGGATAATAGATTTTACAGTTTCTTAGAAGGTGTTTGTTTGGCAGTTACGTAATACGATCAAAATTGATTTGATATTATAGAATAGTTTGTTATTATAGAGTGATAATTTATTTACTATGATATAATCTATTTTGGAAAATCTTCAAAAAATTGATGATTGTTTTATTTACTTTTTCAAAAATATTTACTTATATATTCTTCTAACTACCCTCAACTTGTTCTACTACTATCGTTTTTTCACATTTTCTTTGAGCACAAGAATAAATCATTTTTGAAATATCACCATATATTTTTTCCATAATTGGTGTACATAAAAATATCAAGGAGAAGCCGTTCATCAAGCTACAAAAAACCTCTCTTACATTGCGCAAATTTAGATCCCAACATAAGTACTCCCTCCCACATCAATCTCTATAAACCAACTAATAATTCAGACGCTCCTTAAACCCGCTGAACGCCCACGCTGAATAGAAATTTCCGCATCTCCATGAATCGGCCTATCAAGCGCGAAATTATATTCCACGCCGGCGCAGCCCGAACAATCAAATCTAATCCTCCCAAAGCAGTAATGATAAAACAGATCCGTCATTGTTCAAGCGCCTAATGCCCCTCTCGTCTGTACGACGCACAGGCAACGCGGAAAATCAAAACAATTCGGAGCTAGGGTTAACGACAAAAATCAAGCGAGCGCGTGGGCGGAGCGCGCGATGATTAAACGATCGTCCGGTTATCGCAGGCGTGCAGCGTTGGTTATGTAGGTGCGATCATCGCATCTGTAATCGGCGCGTCTTGCAGGCGCCGCGCGCGCTTTCGTTTTTTTTACGTGAGCTGAAAAGATGATGTCTGGTATCGGCGAGGCTTGCGCATTGTCCATTGTGCACTTGCCTGCCGTTTTACGATGAGAGAATGGGAGAGAAGGTGGGACGAGGCGATTTTTATGCTGACGGAGCTATTGGTTTGAATAGTATTTTCTAAATTTTTATGATTTTAATGAAATGAAAAATTTAATTATAAATATTTAATCATGAATCTATTAAAAAAGCATTGCGATTTTCAAATTGAATATTCATTGTAAAAGACTCGTGACTTTTCTCTTTGACAATGTAAAGGAGCACTGAACTTTTCAACATAAACACGAACTTTCTATTCCCAACCTCACATTTACTATCCCCCGCAAAAACCAGCCGTGCAATTCTTCCTTCCCTCAACGATCACCGTGACCACGTACCAAACGCATTACAAGACCAAAAAGCCCATCTTTTGATTTGCGCGAGCGCACCCATAGTCCTTTCGCGAGCATATTCGCATTTATCGCGCAAATTAAAATGTCCGCGCGCAAAACGGAACGTCTGCGCCTCATGAATAATTCACGAGTAGCTGATTTGCCCGAGAGAGAAAGAGAGAGAGTGCAGGGAACAAAAACGAGAGAGACATATATACACGTAGAAACAGATTTAGTTTGCCCGCCCGCGCTCAGCTCGTGCGGATGCATATGCATGTACGCGTGCACTTTCGCCGCCGCACGCCTTTCACATGAAGCGAGGGGGAGGCAGAGAGAAGAACGATCGGAGCGCGGGTGGATCGTCGCGACAAGAGAAGAGACAGAGAAGCGAAAAGGCGCCGCTCTAGCCCAGGAGCCTCAGGCTGTACGGCGCGACAAATCATGGGGGAGTAAATGCGCCTCTGGGAATGATGGATATGCACTGCAGCAGATGGCGGCGGCTGGGCTGGCGAGGTAATAGGGGAAGAGGATTGCAGGGAGAATGTAAAGGGGTTATTCGGGAAATGGAAAATTGTGTCTGTCGAACATTTTTTGTTGGAAGAAGGTTTTGATGTCTTAGTTGTTGGGTAGAGTGGAGGTGATTGTAAAGTAGATTTATGTTTGGTTTTTGATTTATGCATAGACATTAACCTGTTGACCCATTAGCTGTGCCGCGCCCGAGTCTCGCTCGCTAGGAGATCAGAGTATCTTCGTGAAAAAGTAGAATAATTATCTTTTTGTTGATGGTAGCAAGGAAAATATGCACAATTAGCCGTAATAAAATAATTGCTGCTTCAGAATCTGCAATCTTTTGTCCATGCCATTGTAAGCGAGTAACGAGATGGTTCAGATTGCCGTAATTAGGAATGGAAACATTAAAAGTAGAATTATCCTTCTGGCTACAGCTAATTTGCAACTTCGTAACTTTTCGAAAGTGAATATATTTGTGAAATGATCGCTGCGACAATTCAATTGAACATAATAGTGTCCCACATTCTACTTTCCAAAAACCTTGCGATCAATGTTGTTTCAACTTCGAAAAGTGAAAGTAAAACGTCGATACCCTTCGCAAATTCACGCATCGTTAAGAAACCAGATCGCTCGCAAAAAATACCCTCGCGTTGAAAAAGGAGCCGCCCATCGCTGAATTAAAGATTTCACAACCAGCCGCTCGGCGCCACATTCAAACCACCTCCAACTTTGGCCAATTGGTCAGATCTCTCGTGCACACCCACTTTGGTGCGTTCATACCTCCGGAGCCGCGATGGTAATTCTTTCGTAATTAGCTAAATGCTGGAGCCGAGGCACTCGCACGTGGCTTGTGACGGCGGCGACCTTTTCTATTTCGCTCTTCCTCCTTCGCGGAGGAAAAAAGAGTCCGACGAAAAGTTGCGTCACGCGCGGATAATCGCGTTTAGTGCGTTGGATCGCAACGGGGTTAATGCAAGCAGCTGCCGCCTTTTCTGCTACGGGTAAAGAGAGGAATTTGAATGAGGGAGGGGAAAGAGGGACAAAGGGGTTTTAGTACGCGCTGGAAATGGCAGAGCCGTAAATTCTCCGGAGGTTGCAAATTAGACTGTAAGCTGAAGTTACTCGGGATAATTGTTCGACTGTTGGCTTTTATGCTTCCTGTGTACGATTAGGTGTTTATTAGTGCTGTTAATGTTTTAAATGTGAAGTAAAACTAATTTAACGTCCGTGAGATATTTGCAGTTGAATAGGTTCAGTGATCGAGATAATCCACAAATAAAGGTATTTGAGAGGTAGTGTTGGTACAAAACAAATAGATTAAGAAAATCAATAGACGCAGAAAATATTCCTCTCTAAGGACGAAAGATCTGGTGTAAATACCAGAGGATTGGCATAATTATTGAATTATTTTCCTCCAATGAAACTATAACCAACGCGACTTTGTTACATAATTAAATTCCCAGAATTTACGACACTTACATATGCACATCAACAAAATAACAACTTCTGCAAAAACTGAAGAAAAAAGATCATTGTCGTACGCTAATAACATAATATAATTCCAACGGCACAGATAAAAACGAGACTCGCAGGCGTAAACAATGCCATCCTTGACATACAATCCATAAACCAGCTTTAACTTCGTTTAGCCTTTAATGAACGATTGCGCAATAATAATAAGTCATGCAGACGCGATCTACGGCTACAACTAAACGAGGGGCGCTAGGGAAAGACGAACGGCGCAAGTTCGGCTGCCCTGGCTTCCCCGTGATTTTTTTTATGATCTCGAGTCACACCTGCGCTTTACGAGCGCTCCAGCATTAGATGCAAGGTGCGATAACTTATCTTTTTCTCGTTGCAGAGGCCGACTGCTGCGTCGGCGACCCGGCAACCGACGAGGCATGCTGGGAGCCATGCTACTGCGTCCTTCTCCAGGACGAGCAGACACTCACGGCTTACAGGAGCGAGGACATGGCGGTAAGTCATATTCGACGGCGTCTATGTGCGCTCGGGAGTTTTTGCTGCGCTGAGGTGGTGGAGAGATCGTTGGCACGGTTTTCACGGAGCTCGATTTATTGCCAGTTTTACGGCCGCTGCCGCTGAATTTCCGTGCTAACGGTTTTTCCGGTATTTCGCGCCTTTTAGGAGCGGAATTTGAATTTTAAAAATATATCGGGCTACGGAAGTGGAAAAATTTGAATTTCTGACTACGTTTTAATGCCGAAGGTTTAATTGTTATTTTAGGTTTTATATACGACTTTTTTTTGTTGATACATTTTATTAACTACTTTAATTACGCAATAAACCTTAGTGATTGGAGTTTACATTAATTTATTCGTTTTAATGTCGATGAAATGTTACATAAACATTTATATATGAATTAATTGTATCAATCATTTAACTTTAATGGAAGAGAATTTAATCTTGTTTAAAAATTAAACCTTATTGGACCTATAAAATGCAACAGCACTCGTAATAATCAGTTTATAAATAGAAATTGAATGTAAATTAAAATAATTATTGAACATTGAATTGAGTAAATCTAAAAAAATTTAGTTTATAAATAATTAAATGTTTCATATACTTTATTCTACACCCGACCGAAAAGCCCAACTTTTTCCCCTGAAATACGGGGCGAAAGTAGCATATTTTTCCCGAAAATTAGTTAGCTGGGCAAAAGTTCTTTTATTAATGATATTAATAAACAATAATTTGTTTTATGTTTTCTCCTTTAAGCGGTATACCGCTAATAAATATTATATATAAGAATAAAATATTCATAACGCACTATAACATTTAATCACCCTCTTTATTTTGCATATCAGTGTAATAAAAATCCCATTAAAAATTGATCGCGAATCACCAAACTTTTCTTCAAAAACGAAAACCCCGCCCAACCGATATCGCGTATTATAATACCACTTTCCACCTCGCTCACAAAGCAAACAAAAGCTCGCATTTATTGGCACTTACAAGACGACCTTCCCGAACTTTTTTCCGCGTATCAGCGATCTCCCCGAATGAAATTTCCAGCCGAGCTCTTTTCATCTTCCCGAGAGTATAACTTCATAAAGCGCTGCTCGCGTGTAATTTTGGCTCGTAAACTATGCGCAAGCGCCTTGTTAAGGTCGGGGCAGCCTTTGGCGCCGGCTCGCCGCTTCCCCTCTTTAATACAATTGGAAAGTCGATCCGGCAAGTTCGCGCGCGCGCGCGCGCGACCCCCGCATCGACGTTGTCCCCTCTGGCCGAGAGGGAGATGATGTATGTGTGAGAGTGTAACGATCTTGCCGAGTAAAATAGCTATAGGCGCTTGCACAAGTGCGGTCAAACTTCCGAACAAGAGAAGGATAAGTATAGTATTTTTTAATATCGCTTGAGCAAAGAGAATAAAACAATTGTTAAGATTAAAAAACTTGTATTTAAGTATATATACGTGAACGATTTCTATAAAATGTGTTTCGGGTACGAATATTTGCTCTTGCTTTGCTCGGGAAACAAACCCTATGCCAGTGTGTAAAACTCTTGCTTAACGCACTAGTTCCGTAATGTATTATTAGGTAACAGTCTGTAGACTTTTTTATGACAAAAATAAGTAAACGTTCTTCGCTACTTTCATAAACATAAATTAAGCGTAACAAAAATTAATTACCTTTAAAACTAAAATTCATTCACCGACAAAATAACCGAAGCACACCAAATCGTGCAAACACTTCATCGACTTATAACTCAACCCTTCCAAAACCCTCCGCCGTCCTCGAAAAACTTTAATCCCGCCAGAATCAATAATTAATCAAGCGCACTCGCGCAGCGCAAAATCATCCAACCGGCAAATAATCGGCTCGGCAACCTTTCCAAAACAATCCCAGACTCCCCTGCGCAATACGGCTCACAGTCCAAACTTCCTCGGCCCTGCTAAACACGCTTGCAAGAAAGGGTCTCAGATGTGTGCATTTATTATACATAATGCAGAGAGCTTATACTGCCGCAGCCAGGTATCGACCGCGTCGCGAAGGAAAAAAGTCCATTTCAAAGTTTAGCTCGAAGAAGTTCACGTGCAGCGGCTGCCCCTTTCTTGCGAGGCTCTTCCTCATACTGAGCGCAGCGTGAAAATTCTACCCGCCGTCCATTGTGGTGATTTACCGTACTGCGCGACCGTACGCTCACCCTCTGAGCTCTCGTGTGCTTTTCCTTTGATCCTTTTTTTAATGGCGGTGGGATCGTTTTAAGTTTTGTGTTTTAGAAGCCGAGGGGATACGATCTTTAAGGTTTTTTGTGAAATAGGTTTTTGTTTTGTGGGAAAGTAAAGGGTTTACGATAGATTGATAAGTAGTTTCTGGGTGAAGTTTACGGTATTATTATTGATTTATGAGAGACGTCTAAGAAAACTATTGCTTCATCTTAATCCGAAAAGAGTAACATTTTTTATTGAACTATTATAATATTTGAAGTTACACCATTGTCTGTACCTACTTAATAAATACTATAACTCTTCTACTATTAATTTTTATGATAAATTAGAAAAAAGAACATTCATATTCATGATAAAAAGAACATTCCACCAGAGAACAAAAGAATAAAAATTTAATTTTAAGTGTTATGCCCGATTCATCTACCTAACTGGACTTAGTCGTTTTTCTTTTTCTTTTGTCTCGCTAATAAAACTGAACATTCCGCGAATGAGGCGAAGTAATTACCCTTTGAAGAACAGGAGATATATTTTCGTCGAACAAAAAAGCGGGTGAGCAGGAAGAACATAAAATAAGTCGTTACGAAATCCCGTCGAAAGGAGAGAAAAAAAAGTACGAAAGGACCCGAAAAAAAGATGAAAGAAAAAAGGTCAGCCACGGCCAAACTATCCTATACCAGATTCACCCCACGTTTCTTCCGAATCTTTTAAGCTTGTACTGGCTTTACAATCCGACTAAAAAATGCTGATAATAAAAGAATTCACTTTTGATATTCAAGAACTTTATTAAAATGATCGGTACTAAATTTTTAATCGATTTAATTGAATGCAATAATTGAATTATAAGTAAATTCTGTAACTAAAGAAAGATTCCAACTTGTAAAAATTATTGTCATCAATTTATTATCACAATTATTTGAAATTTATGTATGAGTTTTTATTATTTTATCTGAGTATACTTCTTAGCAAATGTCAAGAAACTTGTTAAAATTTTTGCAAAAACAAAAATCACTATACATTTAAACGACAATCCTTAAAAACACTAAAAAGCAACAAAAAAATGCGAACCCTTTCGACGAACACTGTACCCGCAACTCATACATCCTTAAAAGCCATCCCGAGAGTTCCAAGCGAGGTGCATGAATGTTTACCGCGTCGTTCCTCCGCGCAGCTGAATTTCCAATTTTTTTCCTCCCTCGCTCTTGGCATTCGTGGAGTGTGCGCGTGCGACCCCCCGCTGCGAGCGTCGCCGATTCGATGCGTCGTCGAGTCGAATTTGCACGGGACGCTGGGCCGGCTAAGCCGCTGGAATCGTCAAGTGGCCCTCTCATTACGCGTTTTAAAGGTCCATTCGGATTCTGCGCGGCGTTTCTCTTTCCCTCTCCTTTCTGCCGACATGTTTTCTTGTCGACTGTGCGAGCAGCGGAGGATGGACAAATTGTTGATTTTTTTGTCATGGCGGAGAAAGGTTTTTGGTTGAATTTTAATATTGTATTATGTTATGTTAATCTTATTGTTTGAAAGATGAAGGTGATTACCGCGTAAAAAGGTTAATGTGTTTTGTAATTTTGCTTTTTAATACATTATTATAAAATGAATTAGTTATTATCCACTTAAAAGCCTGGTAAGGTTCGTGACTACATTTATGTATACTAAACGACTTTGGCCTCTGCCTATATTATCACTTATATATTCAATTTGTGGTTGCTTTTTATCATTCATTATAAAAACAAACAGTCAAACTTTTATAATCACTAAAAGCTATTAAATAATAAAAACAATTAATGTTCGCGCATCGTAAAAGTGATAAATTCCAACCTCTATGCTGGATTCTGCCTACGCTGAAAAATCAAACAGTTCCATCCAGTAGCCAACTTATTACAAAATACTAATAACTCCCTTCTACCACTCCAGAAACCAAACAGCCAACTTCCATTCCTCCAGTAATTACTTCACTTCATTTCCAACTTCAACCGCACGAACTCCACACATAGCCCGCCTCTTTGTCTAACCCGCGGCATTTGCCCAAGCCCACCGGTATGCGCGCTCTCATACAGGATCCGTCTAGACAAACCCCCGAGCGTACACATAGAGAGAGAACCACGGCAGTCGATCGACTGTTCTTACCCAATATCCACTGTCTATCCCGCTCCGCGACAAAAGTCAGTGGCGTCACCGCACATAGAGCAGCAGCCCTTTCGATACAAAGCACGCAGCAATTCCAGAGAGCTTTTCGAATGCCGCGCGTAATTACCAGCGTCTGAAGGGGGAGGAGGGGGTGGCTGGAAAACATCCGCGCGGAAATGAGGCGCCGCGGAATGCGCAGTGCTGCTAAAGGGGATGGACGAGAGGGCCTGTATGCTTTGCAGCGTGCTCTGCAGTCGGTGTAGAGAGCCGAGAGTAACTTCGTTTCGCTGGGTTGGATTCCTTTACCCGGCTTTGTAGTTTATTCCCACAGACCGGAGACGCACGCGGAGGGTTTGGAGAGAGAGAGAGAGGGAGAGCTTTTCGGGGAGGCGCACAGGAAATTAAATTGATTTGGAAGTTCTTTTTTCGGGGAGAGCTTCTTTGTAAGGAGTTGTTTTAGCTTTGCCAATGGGGCGGGGGCAGTTTGCTACTGATGGACTGACGTTTTTTTAAGCGATATCGACAGATTTTTTCTTATTTTATATGAATTTGCAAGTGGTGTACGCTTGGATATTTTATTTCTTATGAAAATGGTTTCATTACTGCGAGATAGTCTTTAGTATCTTGTAAATAACATTAGAGGGATAATTATTATGGTCCTTTATAACGGTTCTAGCATAATTCAATAGTAAAGTTTTACTTATTACGTCAAAGAAGTAAAGTTACAAGTTAATTATTACTTACTTCGTCAGTTACGCCGAGTAGAAAATTTCTAATTAGGAAAAGATTGTCATAATACACAAACACTTGATTAAAAAGCTAATATTTACTCTTTATAAGGAGTAAATTTTAACATGGATTTACTCCTTAACTTTGAAGGAGTAGTTGATCTTTAAAAAAACTTTTCTTTCTCAATATTCTACGCAAACAACCTGTACCGTTCAAAAACTTATGAAATCGCAAAAAGCGCAAACGGGAAGTAACCAAAGAAACCGCGAAAGCCGCACGTCCGACGTATACACTCGTCAAATCGAAGCCATCGGTCCATTCACCTCCTCTCAAAGGCATATACCCAGCTCGCGCACTGCCAAACCTCAAAACATTCCCATACACGTCCAAAAAGTGAAACTCGCTCTTACGTACTTATTCCCAGTCCTTGCAGACCTTTCGATATACATCCGCGCGTCAAACGGTATCATGTGTGCCGCAACTGCTGTGTAAAACTCCAGGGCCCTTTTCGGTCGGAGCTCGCGTGCAGAGAAGCTCGCTTTTGCTCTGCATTCATGCGTGAACGGGGCCCCGACTCAGCGTTAGTCTGCCTGCGTGTTATGACGGCGCGGAACTGGACTCGGAGAACGTGGCAGTGAATACGCTGCTTCTGACGTGGAACGCGTTTGACGGTGCACGCCGCTGCAGCTCTGAGCTAGAAGGGCTTATTTGTAAATTCGAGAAACTTGAGAGTCTAGGGAGAGGGAGTTGGTGTGTTTTTATTTTTTTATGGAAGAGGATCGGATAGAGGCTTTTTTTTGTATTTAGGATTTATTTGAAAGTTTGAAAGTGGGTTTGAAATGTTGTAGTTGTTTCGTTTGAGAGTTATGAAAATTGGTCTAGAATTAGAGTCCAGTTACGACCTCAGCAGAAATAGGTTTTCAATTAAAGTAACTGTTAACGATGAACGTGGATTAGCTTTTCGTTCGGATTCCGATCTGCTACTAAACTTTCGCCAATTATTTTAAGCATACTTTGGGAATCGCGAGTGTAACGGAGCTAACACTGTGTCTGTTTATATGCATACAATTAGGAACTATTAGTTTAACTGTGCAATAGTTAATACCTATAGTAATGGACCTGTCTTCAGCTTCTAGTACAGAAGTTTTATTGCAGGTATTAAATTGTTTTTCTTTTATATTACTAGATGATATGTTAACACAATTTTCCATTGTAAATTATTTTATATAATGAACTTAAAGGATACTATAATGGTACTATATTGTTACCAATTAGAAAATTGTCACTCACTTTTCCAATCTTCTTGGCAATTCACATGATTCATTCCCATTCCTTCTTCATACCATTTCCACGCCAACAGATTAAACATCCTTTTTCTCAACCAGATTATCCGAACCTCTATCCCCACAGTTAACTCAAAGCAACGCAATCCAAACGTAATTAAAGCCAGCAACCATCGCATCTTCTACCCACCGCTACTTCTTATTCCAATCACGCGCGCGCGAGCCTCGCCATGACCGAATCAAGATTGACTCGCTCCCTATCTCTCCCAGGAATTGATGGAAAGGTTACGTCTTCCCCATCCCCGAAATGCAATTTCGCGCAGGTACCAGGTATATACCTCCCGGGAACGTGGCGCGCACGAGACCCTAAAGTTCGCGCAGTTATTCGGCAAGTCGAGACGCGCGTGCGCACCTTTCCAGATACGAAGTTGTCTCGGTCAAAGGTTGATGATGCCGAGGTTGTTCCCTTTACTTTGACGCGATCGTCACGGACCTTCGTTAATTTTGATGCATCCGCTTCTGGGGTTAGTTTCCGCAGGTGGTGGTGGTGTTGCGACGGACGAGGGCAAATTGTATTTGAATTGTTTTGAATAAACTAGAGGATTATGAGGGGTGCTGAAGTGACCGCGACTCTGCTTTAATTATCAATTTATTTCGGGTATAATCGAGGAAGTGCGAATCTCGATGGATCATGGAAGTTTCAATTGGATAAATTGAAACTAAATTCAATACATCTGTAAACAATAATGATCGATAACAATAGTCATTATCTTATTGAAACATTTTTAAATAATGTAACTCTTCTTTAAGGGAGTGGTAATTTCAAAATAACCACGTATCCTTAAACTAACAGACGATAAACAACTTAATAACGTTCGCATGTTGAAAAAAAAATCGAACGCCCGCTAAGCTTTTTTAAACGCCCCCATAAAAAGCGCCGTAAACTTGCAATTATTTAATCTTCTTTAACTGTCCCCCTCCCACCCTTACAACATATTTTCCTTTACGAACTCGCTTCCGTTTCTTTATCCTCGCGCATAACTCGACAACTTAACGCGCTCGTCCATCTCGCGCTGCGATTCGATACTCCGCAACCAAAAAAAGCTTCGAGTTAAACCCTGTGCGCGGTGAAATTTTCGGCGAAGAAAAAAGCGACCGCCGCACGTTCGCTGCACTTGCCTTGGTGCTTATACGACGTAAGTTTTATTTGCTCGCGCTCGCGGGCCATAATTTCGAGCGTTACGGCTCGTAAACGTAACTTTATGGGCGAGGATCCATTAGATCTCGCGAAATTTCAAAAAGGATATGGCGCAAGCGGCAAGCAAAGGAAGAGCGTACTTCGTCTGTGTAGCTTTCGTATATTAGAGGTATTGAATTTAAAGTGGATTCGAGAGAGACACGCGCGTGTTTGCTGTTTGCTTCTTTGCGCTGCGTTCTGACGTATTGCCAGAGCATTGAACATAAGAGGGAGGAGGGAATATGTTGGCGGAGGTGTAGATATGGATATTTTTTGCGGTGGATGTATGTGCGAGTTTCCTTTACCTGTAAACGCCGCAATAGAAAGCGCGAACTCCTTCAATTTTATCCTTTCTGGCGCGAGTTTTCATGAATTTTGTTCGATTGCTCCGAACGTATGAAGTTTAACGGGTTCGCTGGTGCGTGGTATAGTCAGAATACAAAATATTTGCGGAAAGAGAAATAGTGTGAGGTTTATATCCTTGTTTTGTCTTTATTCTATTATATAGAAACAATGCCTATACATATACTGAATACAGTAAATATGGATAAATTTGCAAAAAAAATATTTTAATCTAATTATTTATTTTTGATAAATTAAATGGAGGGTTTTTTTGTAGTAAGAATAATGCATGTCATCGTTAACCAGGATGATGCTAAAAGATTCAATTTCAAGCAGCTATTTTCGCTTTATTTACCCATGCTGTTGTAAAATTCATGATGCACAGCAAAGCGACTCATGAGCTCCTGTGTCTGTCTATCGGTTAGCTTGCGAATTCTGTTTTCGATTCGCTGGTACATTATAGATGAGATAGCATAATTATCGAAATATTAAATGTTCCATTAAATTTTTTCTGTATAAAAGAATACAATAAACGTATTAATAATTATTGCGTGTTTCTTTTATGACAACATACAACAAATTTTATTTATTATTATAAAATTTAAAAATGTATTCCTTTAGGTAACAAAATTCTTTTAAAATACACGGTGACCATGAATAGAGTTTATTTCTCATGAAAAATATGTTCGAGAGAAAACCTTACGTTAGAAGATTCTTTCTACTTATATATAACTTCGCGCAACTTTAAAAGAAGAACTTAACCAAAACTCCGCGAGAAATGTTTACTCGACGCGTACTTTTTACCACACATGCGAAGGCGTAAACGCCATTCGTGGAGCGGGAAACCGGATGATAAAATATGCGTAAAATGTGTTCGGTGAGTAAGAAACGCGCTCACGGGCCACCGAGTCGGCCTTACTTTCGTTAATGGCTTTCCCAAGGGATTCAAAAATACCCTTTCGAGCCTCGCCTTTCTGTACCCCTCTTTCTACCTCCTTATATCCAGCTCCGGTACTTACAACCAATCGGAATTTATCTTGGGCCTGTTCGCGATTTATTTTCCGGTTCTATTTTTCGCTTTTCCGTACCTTTCCATTTTCCCGCGGCGGAGATGCGTCTTCTCAAGAAGACTTTGTTTTATATAGAGACGAACGAGGTCTGCTTCGCTTGGAGCGCGAAAAAATTGTTTTTCTTCATAATCCATAGATTTTTAAAATGTATTGAACGTTATTGAATTATTTAAGATAATGTTTCATATGTAAAACATTAAATTTGAGTAAAAGTATATAAAACTCTAAAAACCAAAAACACATTAAAATCAATTTACTACAACTACTCATGAAAACTCGTCGACCAAACTTACAAGAGCAAGTCCTCTTACTTACTTTTCGCAAGTTGTCACATATTCGTGACGAACGTCGCAAAGAACACGCCAAAGTTTGTCTTAGCATAGACTCTTGTTCAAGAATAGCTCCAGAAAAACCCGCGAAACCAAAGTGGGATCCTCCCCCTATCTCTCTCTCTCTTACTCTCTTTCTCTTTCTCTTCCCTTCCGTCGACCTCCGGGAAAAACTCTTTTTCCTGCATCGTTCGCGTGCACCTCGACAGAAGAGCACACCAGGGAGAAAAATGTTCCGTGCATATACAGGGCAGGCCCGCTAGAAATAAAAGAGCTGCGTTCGACCGGGGAAAGGAAGAGGGATGACGATGGAGGGCTGCAGCGCGAACGGTTCCACGTTGCGCGGAAAGAAAAGATTGGGAAGGTTGCGAATTTGCGGGAGCCGTGGGGTAGGTTACTGGTCCTCGTCGGCGGAGAGGAAAAAAGAGGCCTTTCTGTGAGCGTGATAAAGTATTCTGTGGGTGAAGGAGAACGGAGAGCTAGGCTTTTATATTTTTGAGCGATACCGTGGGGTAATACTGGAAAACGTTAGCTTTTTAAGGGTATAGACTTGATTAAGAATGTTTAGGTAATAATCTACTCATTAAGAAATTGTTCCTCCAATTTATTTTTTTCTCCAGAAATTTTTATGAATAATGCAAGTGTATTTTGTTTTCTGTAGAAGTATAATTTGAATATGTTTTTTTAAAACCAAGTTGAGTCAAGAGATTGCAACTACACGCATATATTTACGTTCACCCATTTCAGAAATTCTTATGCGATAATTCAGAAAAAATATTGCGCGTCGCGTTATCTCTTGTTCGCCGCTTAAATTTCCGGCTCCCGCGCGCAGGTGAATTGAGATTTTTTCGGTGGAGACAAGCGCAAACAAGATACCCGCGGGGACAAAGAGAGGAAAACGCAAAAAAAAATGTTTCCAGAGGAATTTGTGGCATTTTTAATTTTGCATTCATTCCAGAGGCATAAAAGCTCTCTTTGCGTTCCAATTTTTCTCGGCGTTACGGTTGCATAAAAACAGCTTCCGCAGCGTAAAAGCTTTTGTGTTAAATTTATAACGTTGATGGTAGATGTAAAATTATTTTTTAAAATATAACGTCGAAGAAATGTCTTTCAAGTTATCTCTAATTTTAGGCTCTTCGAGATCTCGACGAGTACTGATTAATTTGAAATTCAAAGTCAGATTAAAGACTAGTCATAAATTCGCGCAAGAAAACGACTATACCAAGTCTCGAACCGTTGAATTCCTCGAGAGCACAATCCTGAATTACACGAATTCACCCGTACGGCGAAGCTCCTTTAATAACTCAGAATCTGCAGTAGATTTCCAGGCGCGCTTCAGCTTGCGCCTGTACAATACAATCGTAACAATTCCGCCCTCCTTCCTAAAAAAAGTCCGAGAACAGAGACATGCAGCAGACACGACTTAATATCTCGCACGATAGAGACAATATATATATATATATCTGTACGGGCTGCTGTCGGCTGAGCGCGTCGTATTTCGCGCTCCTCCGCAGAAGAGACGAGAAAGGGGAGGGCAAGACACTGCAGAAAGATAGGACGAAGGGTGCATTTATATCAGCGTGCGCGCCGCCTCGGGAGGGTGGCGCGCCGCGAAGATAAACACAGACGAGGAAACCTGAGGAGGAGGAGGAAGTGTAGGGTAGGGGGCTTACCGTTATTGTCGATACCGGACGCGTCTTCCTCGTCTTCTTTCTGGGTAAACTTCTTTTCGGGATTCGTGCGGCTCTTTGAGCGGAATCGCTTTTTTTTGTATTACGCGGAGCGATGAGAGCGGATTTTGTGGATTGAGGTAGTTTGTTGAATTCTCGAAAGATCGTCTTTTTTATGATATAATATTATATAATTGGGCACTGCAATCAAAGAAGATATTTTTTCCTGGAGGGATGAATACATTTATTCAAATGTTTTCTCCTTTTTAGGTACTCTATTCAGACTGTGAGAGTTTGGGGTGAATGTTCCTACAGTATTATCATGATAGAGTGTTAGTAGTTTGCTTTCTGTTGGTGATGTCCCGGAACGCGTAGTTGTGCCAGTAGAAATTTTGCTATTCCGCTGGTTTTGTATACATTCCAGTCAGCAGATATCTGCTGGATATCGTTATCAGGAATGCTTTGAAACTCAAATTTGTTTACCCCCTTTAATTACTAAAACGTATTGAAGTTCTCGATTTTTTATTCATATCAAATTATATTATCTACAACTATTTAATAATAAGAAAATTATCATATCATTTATTAATACTAATGCAATATCGGACCTAAAATATTCATTAGTCACTGTTTAATGCGATGAAACTATCCACTCTCATTCTCCGCCATTACCCGGATTAACAAAAAGTCATTACGCACATTAACGCTGACTCGTCAGCGCCGCCACGCGACAACAAAGGTCCATCGTCTAATTTTCGCGACGCGTAAGAACGTCAAAAAGAAGGGAGAGAAAAAGAAAGTTAGCCCCAACACTAATTACACGCGAATGAGCGGCTTAATAATGAAAAACGACGTTAAAAAGTTTTTCGCCCAAAGCTTCCACCTCCCTCTCATTGCCTTTATTAGCCGTACGACACGAGTCGTTGTTCCTCTGTTATACTATAGACGAGATGGGGTCGGTTGTAAAAGTGCGTATATAGAGCCAGTCTCCGAAAGTGACGTTATAAATTTACGGGATTTCGTCGGACGCGCGTGGATCCAAGTGCTCGGTATATATATATATAGCCGATGCTCGTGCGCGTCTCTCTTTTGCTTTCACTGGTTAACGCTTCGACGCCTCTTTCCTTGTGAATTGCACGAGCGGAGGCGAGCCGGCGTGTAATCGAACGACGCCGCGTGCGCCGATGCTTTCCTCTCGGCGCGCGGTTTATTTTCATTTTCGGATTTTGTTGGGGGGAGAGAAGGGCTCAGGCTTATGCAAATATTTTCGTTGAATGCATTTGAATTTGTAAGGATTTTGAAGTTTGCCGCGGCGATACTCGGGTTTTTAATGCCTTTTTTCTGGTAAATATTGAGCAGAAGCTCTGCAAAGTTTTTGCTGGGCTTGAATATTTACAGTAACAAATATTTGAATTATTAAAGCCTTTGAAATATTGAAATTTACTTTGGTTTTAGGGAATTGAAAATATCTTTTGAGTTTTACTATTTCAGTTGCCATTCTAGGTTTTATATTTTTTTTCACAGATTTTCAAAGTAAATTCTATAATCCTCAACTAACCGGCAATGAAAATGCTTAAATCAATACTAACAAAAGCCTAAGACTCAACCAAACTCTAGTCTGAATTAGAATAGGTGCGTCTTCCAATCAAATTATTACATACTTAGTAATCCCTCGCATTTTTCTTTCGAAAGCCAAAGTTCAACGAACCTCCTCTCACGAACTTCCCTCGGCGCCATTCTAGTAATTACCGAACTTTCCACGAACACCCCTGCTCTCTCCTTACATCCACAGAGACCGAAGAATTCGCAACGTTTAAGACGAGCCCGGGAGTGACAAACAAGCCAACGCTGCGTGCCCATCTTCGATTCCTCTTTCCCTTTCTCTCTCTTATCCTATAGACGTTCGGTAAAATTTTTCAATTAGTCGCATGCGGACTCAGCTCCAACAAACTAGGCGCTAAGAAAACGAGTGCGGGGGCGTAAGAGCCAAGATAGGCAGATGAACGGGCGCGCTTTGTTATCGTGGCTAGATTGGACCGAGAATTAAGAGGACTCTCCCAGAAGACTGGGTTTTCTCGTACTATATACCGCTAGTTCGATTATATGCTAGACGGACGCGATCGAACGGCTTCACCTGCACATACATATACACTCACAGTAACAATGGGGTAAGGTACTCATGGTCGAGCTAACAGTTGCTTCTTCAAAGTTGCGGTGTTTCCGTGCGTTATTTGCAGTTATTTATAGATCGGTATTATGAAAAGTTTTTTCTTAGAAACTCTGAAATAATACAATATTTTATATTTTTTGATACTCCGTGCGCAAAGCTCGATTTCGCGCACACTCGAACAACAAAGCGCATGCTAAATCTCGCTTTGTGCACGTCATATAAAAAAATGCGGTATGATACATGAGCGAGAAAGTGATTTCAACCTCGTGTGGCCTTTTCACCCTCGCTTCGTTCGGGCGTAAACCTCCCTGCGCGGTTAAAATCACTTTCTCGCACTAGTATCGAAATGTACTATTTTGAAACACTGTGTGCGAAAGTCGATTTCTCATGCCTGTTGAACGTATGCGAAATGCCAAATTCTTGCACTAGAACGAGAATGTGGCATTTCACACCCACTTTACAGGCATGAGACATCGACTTTTTCACACCTTATTTCAAAAGATAGTGTTTGATACTAGTGCGCGAAATAGGTGATTCTCGACGAGTGCGAGTTTGTCGCCCGAGCGAAGCGAGCATGTACTACATTAGTTTTTACATTATTTTTTTCTTAATAAGTAGTAATGTCGTTTAAAAATTTCGTCTTTTTATTATTTGTTTTACAGAAGTAGTATTTCACGACTGATTCAAAAACCATACTAAATCAGATTCTTTTTAATTTAACTGAGTACAGCTAACAATTGCGCATTTATCGTGCCCGCAACTTTTTGCGGATAACATTATTTTCGTGTCCGCGCAAGCGCTGTTGATCGATCGCCACACACGAGGTTCACTTTCGATAGCCTTGGACTTTTCGGTCTGCGCAGCCGGTGTGTCTGCGTAAACTGCTCGCGCGGCAACTGTTACATGTCCCGCGGCGAGCGGAAATCGTTCGTGTCAATAAACGAACTTCTTTTTGAAATGACTGACCGTTTTCTCAATCGCGAATCAAACTTGACGTTTTATAATCATTGAAAATCTGGACGTCAAATTTTGGAAGACAAATTTGTAAATAAATAATACTTTGTAAAATAATGATATATATTTAAAATCACTATTCATTCTCAAACAATTCCACCACCTCACTAGCTACGCCATGCTGATCGTCTCGCAATTCATGCCTACAAAATTCTTCACTCACATACGCACCAAGTACCATACCCGTGCACTACCCGCGAAAAGGCAACGCAATTCAAATCGCAGATTCGCTATCGGCAATCCTTTTATGAAAATCGCTGTCTCCTTTGTGCTCCGAAAGAAGAGAAGAAAGACGTACGCGCGTCCCCAGGGATTTTTTATAAAGGCGCGCGCTTTTCTCGGTACTCTCGAGTGCAGTCTGGTCCCCTCCAGCTTCCACGCGATGCCGGCGCGCTTGTAACAGCGAAGAAAGAGAAGTTTATCTTCTTTCTTTTGCTTTTGATTTCTTTTGCGCGCACGCACGAACTCGCGTGTAAGATCGCCCTTTCTCTCGAGACCCGAAAATCCGCTCTTTGCGTAAATCGTACGTGCGTTTTACGGTCTCTTGTGCCTGTAGTGTGGAAAAGTAATGGCTCTTTTTCTCGCACAGGCTATCTTAGTTGAAGTTTATCTATGTTAGTTATTAAGAAAATAGCTTTTAAAAGCTCCCGGGTAAATTAAATTGTTTAATATTTTTTCAGTCTTCTGAATTGATGGTAATAACCACAAATGCAGTTTAAGGAAATTTCATTTGAATTATAATTGTTAATAATGAGGAAACCTAATTAAAAGATGTTTAGGGTATATTTAATATTTTATCTAAATAATATTAATAAAAGCTTTTTAATCATATTAACAAAAAATTTTTAATATTACAAAGCTAAAAATTAAATGAAATAAGAAAATATGGTTTTAATGAAATTCATTTTGAGGAAGCATTAAGTTTTATCGTAATTAAAAAATTCTTGACAAACTATCCCATATTTTTGAGAAAAATTCTTATTAACTTCTTATCTTTATTAGATTTGTTGATATTTTGATAGCAGCTCTCTATAAAGTCATAAAACCTTCAAAGCTTGTATCATTACCTCCTATATGAATGACACATCCTGAATTTATCCAATCAAGAGAGCTACACTCACTTTAAAGATTAAAAAAATGGTTAAAGTTATACTTTGCGTAAATCAGTTCATTACACGTAAGTGCAGTTGGCAATTGCAGGCGAGCTGCCTATATCGCAAATATTGCCTAGCTCATGTCTCGTACGTGAGCATAGTCTATTAATCTGATAGACTGAAATATTAATTTAGCATATCACTACCATCGTCAAGCAATTACACGAGCTTTCCTTTGCTTTATTTCGCAATGTCCAATTATATCTTCATTAGTTTGCGATTTTTAACATGTGTAATAGTGCATCCAGTGATACGTAATTAAGGATTTCGTGTTGAATTCTATTAAATTTATTATTTCTACAGAGGAAGGCATTAGAGGATTAAATAATTGCAAAGTAAATGCTATAGATGAAGTTATATGACTTGTGCAAATGATTTAAATTAGGTTTGTCTTAATTATTACTCACTTCATAGATGAATAAGTCTTTCAATTGATTTATTATTATTATTATTTCACAGCGTTTGCATAGCGAATTCGTTTGATTTGTTTCATATAAATTACACTCAATCGATTATTATATTTTAGTACATTAGTTAATTATAACAGAAAGGAATTTCAATTACATTTCCAATTAAATGCAGATAAGATTTTATTGTTGTACCAAAATGTCACTATCCCTAATAGAAATTTGCAGGCATATTAAAATTTACTTAATTAAGTCTGTCAAAGAAAATTTAAACCTTTGAGTTAATTTTCCTTAATTTTAGTAGTTTAAACAACAAATTTAAAATGTTGGTATATAAAATGATATTTTTTTTATGAAATACCGAAAGTATATGACAACTTGAAGGTTTAAAATCCCAAGTTCATTTAAGATTTAAACTCATTCTGCACATAAAATAATTAAAAACTTTGTAGAAAAATACATAAAACATTGTCTCTAACTAACATATATCTCAATACTATAAATATTTACCATAATCTACTCCATAATTCTATAAGCGATCTTTAAACCTCTCTTTTATTTTTTTCTTTAAACACAGCTATTCGCGGGGACAGCCTGTATGTTCAAGTCTCACAGCAAGGTTTGTTCACTTTTCTCTCTCACTCTGACTGTTCCTGCACCTATCTATCTGTTTAGCTGCAGCTACTCTCTTTATATATACGTATACGTACCGCTTCTATGTGTTTATTCGTGTGTGTCTATCTACTCTTCTCTTCCTTACACTTCGAATCAGCGTCTTCACCGCATTGCCTGTCTATGTGTAACTATACATCTGTCTGTGTTTGTGTTTGCACCACCCCACGTCTGATTTTGCTCCCCCGCAGCGAGTGTGAAACTCGATACTTATATACCGGTCTGTGTGCAAACTCGGCGAAGGGTGAGGAAGCCGACTCGTCGTCGGGCGCTGGGTTTTGATGTATATGTATACAGCTACTACCGCCTGGTAGAGCGATTATTCATTTACGTATTTTCCCTGTCGCGGAAACGCGCGCTGAACTTCGCGCTTGCGGGGGAAGGCATTTTATGGATGGCACGGCTCGAAGTGTCGACGCAGACGTGCGCGTCGCCGGGTTGTAATTTTATTGGTTCAATTGGATTTCTTTGCGCAGACGGCGAGCGTTGCTGATGTTGGCTGCCGAACTGTTTTTAACGTTTATTGCGGAAATCATCGTTGGGAAACGTGGTTTCTTCTTTGGTTTATTTTAGAGGTCAAGTTTATTATATAATTTTCATATAGGGATATTCCAAGATTTTTATGTTACATTTTGAAAGCATTAAAAGAAGACTGTTTGATATCAAAGCATTAAGTAGAAGAAGCTATTTGAAAGTTTATGTCAACAATACTTTTTCAACGCCAACGGTAACAAAGAACCCTTACGAACACCACATAAAAATTAACATCGTCACCTCGCCACGCAAACAAAACTTCCAAGTAATTATCCTCCAAAAATATAATTATCCCATCACATCCTCCCCTCCTCCTAGAATTTTCCCATCAGCATTCCCCGTTGAAACCACCAGCACCATCGCCGCCGTCGTCTTCGTCTCCGGTCTCATTGCACTTCTGCTTCCGTGGCTCATTCTCTGTACCAGCAGTAATGCAATTTTCCGGGCTTGTCTCGGCCGACGGCGCGATTGTCGCCAGCAGAACACAGAAGCGCGCCGCGCGGATCCTTCGCGACTCTCCTATTAAGTCCCGCTGCGCGCGTTCATTCAGCCGAGATTCCGCCGACGACGACGACGATCTCTTCCTTCTCCGCGGCTGCAGCGCGCATTCGCAATAACTGAAACGCGCGCGAGCTCGTTCTGTTGTAGTCGTAGGAAAATTAACGTCGAGGCACGGCGGTGATGGGCTGTTCTTGGTAGAAGGGCGTGCGGATGGTTCTTTTTTTTTAGCGGGGGCGAAGAGTAGAATGACGGCATTCGGGATTAAATTTTGTAATTCTTGGGGGCTCGAATGAATGAGGTGGTGCGCGAGTTCATTTCAATTTAATGAGTGTCTAGTTCGTTTAAGAAGTTCTGATGTTAAAGAGTTATATTATATTTTTTCCATTTTATAATGGTTTTAATGTAATCACTTGATTTTTAAAATAAAAATGGTAATACATTAACTTTCTTTTAACGAGCGAAACTAGAATTCATTCAGAAACCTTAGCCATGCAAATCGATGTTGTCCATCACCTAGGTTTTTCGCGCGTCCACATTAGTTTTTACGGCCTCACGTAGCGTTGCTTTATCGTCGCGGCGGCGTATGCGTTTTTCGTTGTTTTCGCACTGCGCGCGTATACCGCAGCCTCTCCAGAGATTACGCTAGCTCTTTGTCGCACTTGACATCGTGAAACGATGCTACTTTTTCCGCTGGAACGCCACGCAGTTTTTATCGGCTGACGTTTAATCTCGAGAATTGCGCCCATAGATCCCAGGTAACCGCGCGGTGCGTTCACTATGAGCTTGCATCAATTTTCGCGATGTTGTTCTAGGTAGGAGCTTGAAGCGAGTTCTATGTTGTTTTGAGAATTTAAGCTTTTTTATCAATTTGTTGATAAAGCTTTTATTGTACAGTATTAAGTGTAATTATATGTATATTTTATCGGACAGTATATCTTGAAAAGCGTACAGAATACGTGAACGTTAAATAATAATGTAGATAGGCCAAACTGAGATAGTCATTTAATGAGTTGAGTTATTCTTGCAACTATCCGTTAAATGAAGTTTAATGATCACATCTGCAAAAGTACTTCCGTGTCATCTATCGCGTTCCTTCAGTTTTACTCAACGATCTTACGCTTTACCACCACATATCAAGACGCGAAAAATTTGCATTGTACAGACACATAAAATAAAAACCATATGTTTTCATAATCTCAAACTCCGCTCTCTTACGCAACCCACCATTATCCAACGAGCAATAAACCTACAATAACCATCCGTCAAACCCTCCAAAAAAACGCAACTTATCAACGCCCACATTTCTCCGATCGCTAAAAACCTATACGCAAACTTCATTACGTAAACGCGCTCGCTCACTCCCTCGCTCATAAAAACCTCATTAACTCATTGTTTCGCGCGAAGGCAACGTCCGCGTTAGCGCGACTGTATTATTAATTAATCGGCGCCACGCGCCAGTGAGGAAAGAAAAACGGGGTCACGTTCCTCGTCGATTTCGGCTCCCCGAGAGTACGAACAAATGCTAATTGGCGCGCGCCCGCCGATGCTCGACGCCAGTCGAGGCTCTCTTTCGCGTAATTGGGCGCCGAGCTAACGCGTCGGCCGGCTCCCTCTCCCCCTCGATGATGTTGCGTTAACGCGTTACAGTCGGTGAGTTGGCGCATGCTTCGGTTGTTTTGCTCGCGCCTAGGAATTCGCGAATTAAAACGCGTCCGTTGCGGAAACGGCCGGGCTGAAAAGCGTGAAAGGGAAATTTTTTGAGGTAGTTGGGTAATATGCCGCGTGAGCTACGTGAGACTGGAGTAATTTGGATTACGTTTTTTTATTTGAGAAAAATATTGGCGATAGTGTAGTGGGGATAATTATCGTGAAAAATAGAGTTCTGAAAAAGTTTATAGAAAGTATTCAAAAGTTGCTTATATGATATAAAAATAAAAAAATACTAATATTACATTTATTACCCAAAATCGCAAGATTCCAAAAATAATAACGCCATAACTATACGATAAGTAGATAAAGCCAGACATAGTATGACACAACTTAAGCAGTGCCAAAACGTAAAAATCATAAAAATTTCATCCACCAACGAGTTCTATATCAATTGAGCGTCCCCATCAAATTCGCGTCAGCGGATTTTAATAAAGTTACAGCCGCGCTCGGCGCCTCTTCTTTTTCTCCGCCCCGTCGGAAATATCGGGTATCGCGGCCGCACTGCGGGGGTTGATCTCGAATTCACGGCATCTCTTTCCACATGTATATATACGTGCCCTCACTTGCACGATGAATCGCGCGAATTCGCGCCTCCGCTAATTGGCAGGTATGTGGCTGCTCTGGGACTGCGCTATATAGTCAAGGTCGACGGCCGCGATCAGTTTCGGCGAGCGATGCTTAAATTCGCGAAGGCGCGATATTGAGGTATTTTTTATCGTGGTTGAGTGGGCGGAGTCGGGCAGCGAGGTGTGAAAGTTAATGGAATTGTAATTGTCGAGCTGGTGGTTGCCGGGGGAGGTGCTTCGAACGTATTAATAAGGGGGTATTTTTAAAAAGTGTGAATGATGAGTTTTTTTGGGTTGTGAGCCGTGCGAGGTTCGTAATTATGAAATTAAAAAATGTAAATGTATTTTGTGTTAAAGAGTAAGTTATTTGTATATGTGTAATGTTTAATTATAAGTATTTTTTGCAATTCTCATTGCAGCGCTTTAGACTAGTTGAAATGACGTACATTTTTCGACGTTAATATGTAAAAAGATGGCCCAGAAATATTCTTTTATATGTCAAGTAATTTCATACAATTAATCTTTTCATGCGTGAATCTCATTTATTCTGGAATAAAATAAACGTCTCGACTTTTGCCGAGACCGTCCTACTCATAAATTGCTCAAATTCACTTGACTACCTACCGTAAATTTTTTTAAAAATTGCTCTCCTAAAAATTGTTTTATTCTACTTTTAATATTATTAATATTCTTTTGAATTCCAAATAACTCACCAAAAAGTCCTCTAGCTCATCAACCAGCTAATAAAAAACCACTCTTCCACTCCTGTAACAAATTCCTCCCTGCAATTTAACAATCGACTCGAACTTTTCAATAGCGTTAACGACCGGAGCTCCCAGCTCGAAAAAAAATCGTGATAGCCAGGGAGAAAAAGGATCGTCCGAAAAGGGTCATGCATGCGGGATACACATACACACAGACACACATATAGGCGAGCGCCACGCCACCGGTCTGACTCTTTTATTCACCGACAAACGAGCTCTAATTAGTGACGTCAGCTCTCGGCGACAGGTCAATCTACGATATTTTCAGATAAACTCCAGAGAGTCACTGTCTCCAGTCAGTAGTCGCGTGGACTCGGTGCTATCCGAGTGTTTCGGGTTAGCGATGTGGAATTTTTCCTGGCGTGGTAGTTGATCGCGCGGGAATTCGGCTGTTTGTTGTTGAACTGTCGGAATGCCGGCGAATGAAAAGGCTTTACGCGTGCGATTCGATAGCTGAGTGTTTTGGAGGGTTTTGAGGGAAATAATTGCGAGGTGTGGCGATGGATGTGGTTCGTGGCTATGTGAGTGTATTTTGTTGTCCATCTTGGGTGTTGTTTTATTGGCGTAAAGTGTTTGTGGGTGTTTAGTGGTATTTTAAAGTAAGAATTGTGATGTGTTTGTAGGATGGTTATGTTATTTAGGCACGATAATCAAAAGTTACTTTCACTAATGACAGTGAAAAATAACTTATTCAGAGTAATTTTGTTGGGTAATCCACGAAAAAGAGTTGATTGATTTAATGTGATGTATTTTATTTCAGCTGCAAATTGCTGCTTGACACGAACTCAGAACAACGTACACCACACCCACTAAAAATTCACAACTCAAAAATAATTTAAAAATTTTCCTTCAGCGTTAATAGAAAAATTTCATGAGTTCATTTTACTTTTAAAAGCAAATTCTGTTGAAAAATATTTAGCGGGAATTCTGTTTTTTAAGAGCTTAATTAGTTCATGGTCTACGTGAAATATTTTTAAAGTTGCTATAAACTAAACTATGATTTTTGCAAACTTTAACTTTTGAACAAAATAAAGTTACGAGAAAATTATTTTTTTTAAACTTAAAAGCAGAAAATTCTAAATATTTGAGAAAAATAATGAATTATAATTAAAAGTAAAGAAAAAAGAAAACGTAGAAACTACATTGAATTGTCTCTATTGATTACATTTAAAATCACTACACCACCATAATTTTATCAGAGACAATATCAACACATTCATGTCTCCACTAGTGCATGTTTTGTGTAATCACAATTTATGTCAACCCTTCCCCTCAAACATACCCAACCATCGTTCACGCGTACGAAATCACAGCCTCCCAGTCGAAATAAAAGACCACCCCAACTAACCAGAACCCCTTAACTCTCTGTCAACAGCTGGGCGACGCGATGTTCGTGGAGCTACCACGAGTCCGCCTGGACGGCGGCGCCCGGGCATTTCGCCAGCACTGGGGCTACGAGACCTCGCGAAGCTTAGCACCGCCACCACCGCTCATCGAAGAGGACGAGGCTGGCATCGAGCCTGAGACCGTCAGCCTGCGCGAGGCCAACACCGCTTCCCCGATAGGTGAGTCTCTCTCTCTCTGTCGTTTTTGCCTCTCCCTTTTTGATTCGGCGAGTATCGATGGAAATCAAATATTGGACTGTCCACGATTGGCTCTTGTTCTTGTTCCTCTCTTTTTTTTTGGAGGGAGGATGAGAGAAAGGGCCGAGGTCGTCGAACCGCGATGGCAATCTCCCGCGGTAGAAATTTATCTGTCGTGGTGCTCGCTTTTTTTGAGTGGAGATTGAAAATGTCGCGATTGGAAGCGGTATGATTATTTCTTTCGTATTGGGAATGATTCGGATTCGATCTCGACTAGCGATTGTTCTTTGATTGACTTGTAAATGAACCTGACTGTAGGATTAGTTATTCTCAAGTTTTTAGTAAAATAATCTGTACAATTACAAGAACCCATTTTTTCATTTAATTTGCACTTTGGGAAAAGGAACTAAGAATTTGATAAAGAAAAAAATGGATGCAAAACCTTTCACATCATTTTAAGAAGATGGTTGATTTGTAGAGAAAAAAATTTTCGATGATGTATTGAATTGAAAACAGGTTTTATTTTTTATTCATAAGATAATTTAAACTCTTTGATACTATATTATGAAAGTCACTCATAAAATTTCAAAGTTCAGCACATTCTGAAAGTAGAACACGTGCTGATACTACACACCTTTCTAGCAGATAAATTTCTACCAGGGACGTGTGGATAGTAATAACAATTATAGCCATGAGAACTTATGTACCACTATAATTACGTACTACATAACCACCTAACATTTCAAGCCTTCTCTGTATACACACATATATATGTACGTCACACGTGTGTTATTTTGCTTCTAAAAGCAATCTTTTTCACGATGAATTAAAAACAAAGCAAAGCTCAGTACTAAATCACCTAAAATTACACGCTAAAACGTAAGTATATAGGGCTGCAATAATCCTTAACCAACCACCTTTCGAGATTTCCGGTCAATTCAGCACAGCGCGTCGCAACTATGATGCCAGAGACTACGAAGTATAATTAAGCTTTGTTTTCATTGTAGCCTAGTCTGAAGGTGTAATCCTTGACAATGTATGGTGTCGTGTTAATGAGCACTCATTATTCTTACCATTGAGTCAATTGTGCGCGAAATACGAAAAATAAGAAAAGCACTGTTCACAAACGCGTTCATGTCGGAACAGTGGGTTTGGATTATTATTCGAATGTCAGTTGTACGTGACGTTAACAAGCCTCGCAGTTTCTAAAATTACAAGGTGGAATCGTGAAAAGTTGTTTCTCGTATTGTACCTGGGTAATTAGTAACTCCTAAGTGAAAGTTTGTGGACAAAAATATGTCAAAGTAAATTAGTCTTTTAAAAAAAATATTTAGAAATTAAGAGTATCTTTTATTTAAAATTTTATGAAGTTTAATAATAGTTATAACTGAACAGAAAAGATTTTCACCTGAATTTAACTAGGGTACCTACTTACTGATATATCTGTGCATGTTGGTTCTTAATTAAGTTTTGCAGTAGAGACTTAAGGTCTAACAAATTTTAAATAATTAGGCCTTGCTAATTAATTTTCTGTTTGGATAACGGAACGAAATATTTCAAAATTTCTCAAGTTTTTTTTTATAAATTTTCATTTAAAAATTACTACAATTATAACTTTATGATAAATTTATTAATAATCTCCACATAATCTAAAATAAATTACTTTTAAAACATATCTTATATCTTTTAATGAGAAACAGTTTACTGCTTTACCGACAGCGAGAAATGAGCTTAGCTCGTAAGGTGCAACTTATTACAGTTACCTGCATAACCGACTGATGTTAAATAATCTGATATTCTTGAAACGCAGTTAGTAATTTCAAGACAATTGCATAGGTGGCACCACTGGTTATGTGAAATTACCCAAT